>BJBW01010619.1:68688-87209 GCA_004320125.1 Scolopax mira
GATAGAAGGAAAATGTCACCAGCAGAAGGTGCTGCCAAGCCGTGTGCCCAACGCAGGCAGGAAGGGGGAGCGAGCAGGCAGGCAGCAGCTCCCCAGGGGAGATGGGGCAGCTGTTTTCTGGGCCATGGGGGATGAGGTGGACCAAAGCCCAGGCTTGGTTTGAATGTCCCTGCATGTCTGATTCTGCATCTCTCAAATCCATTCATATTTTAGAGAGCAAAAGGTTTTTGCGTCACTTATCTGGAGCCCAGAGCCTCCCTGTTCTGGGGATGATCCTGCTTTCTGAGCAACCTGCTCTGGTGGGAGGTGTCCCTGCCCAGGGCAGGGGTGTTGGAACTCGGTGATCTTTAATGTCCCTTCCAACTCTAACCATCCTATGACTCTGCGATGGGTTCCCTCTCTCCCTGCATTGCCTCAAAGCCCTGGTCTCCAACAGCACCTGCCCTTCTCTGCTGGCTCCTGAGACTTCTCCATACATTTATCTTGTATAGATAGATAAAGAAAAATTTATATATAGCATCCATTTCCCCTTATGGGAGGAAAATTCTCCCACTTCTCCAAAACCTGCCTGTTCCCCCTGGGAACCAGCAGCTGCCATGCTTCTTGCAATCACTGCTGGGTCCCATTTGTCTGACTTAGTAACAGCTCCTCAATATTCACCGCAGTAACATAACGACTATATTAATAAGCACAGGTAGCTCTATATTTTACAGCTCCTCGACCTTGCCCTGGCTTCAGACACAGCAGTCCTTTGCTCGGGAGGAAATTCTGATTCATTCCCCATTAGTGTTTTGTGGTTTGTTGTTTTTTATAGCACTGTGAGTGTTTCAAAGAGCCCCGCAAGTGGCTCGAGAGGTTAATGGGAACCTGGGGTTAATTCCTAACGCCCGGAGTTACTCCTCACACCACTGGCATTTAATTCGGCCGACTGCACCTCGCCACGTTGGGAAACACATGCCAAAACCAGCAGGGAGCACAGAAAACAAGTGTGGGAGCAGGTTATTAAGTATTTTGCCAGCCCACTAAGGTAGGATCAGAGCACCTTAAATACATGTATTTATTTTCCCGTTGCCTTTGGGGATGGTGTTAGCTCACGCACACAACCCCCAAAAGTGGAACTGAAGCACAGAGGAGGTTGTGCCCAGCTTCCCTGCAGGGCTGGGTGTGTGTGGCACTTAAGACATGTCCATGGGGACTCAGCCCCCACCTGAAGCCACCTCTTAATGTAGGTGTATTCTGTTCAAAGCAGAAAAAGCCATATTTTATTTTATTTTTTTCCTTTGATACCTGCTGATTTAATTGCAGTGCTGGACTGCACATGTTCACCCTGAGAGCCCCCCAGTACCTTTTTCTCTGGGGATGTAGCCTGCAGCACCTGGTGCCCCAGGAACGTGCTCCCAGGAACAGCAGGGATGCTGTTGCTCCACGCTCAGGGAAAAGAGCTCAGCTGAAGGGCTTAAAGCCAAATCAAAACCCAGACAGACATTAGGAGACAGTGCTGAACAGCTGCTTCGCGTTCATTCCTTTTCCTTTACTCTTCAGAAACTTTCCTACACAGAGAAACACAGAGAAGGGAGCCTCAAACCCCCTCCCTATCTGCTCCTTTCACCTGACTCAGGGATGCCTGGGTTTGTGCCTCTCCCAGCAGCGGAGACACCATCCACCCCCTGAGCACTGTCCATCCTCCTCTTCCAACAGGCCTCCAGGGCCCATCTCTTCCTAAGGATGTTTTGTTTGTGGACCTACAAGTCTTTTAAGAACACAACAACCCTTCAGGCAGCACCAAATACCTCTAGGTTTTCCAGCTGGCATGTTTCCTACCCTAGACTGACATAGGATGACCATGAGCCAGCCATGTGCCCTTGTGGCCAAGAAGGCCAATGGAATCCTGGGGTGCATCAGGAAGAGTGTGACCAGCAGGTTGAGGGAGGTCATCCTGCCCCTCTGCTCTGCCCTGGGGAGGCCCTGTCTGGAGCACTGGGTCCAGTTCTGGGCTCCCCAGTTCAAGGACAGGGAACTGCTGCAGAAGGTACAGCAGAGCGCTACAAAGATGATGAGGGAGGGAGCATCTCTCTTAATGAGGAGAGGCTGAGGGACTTGGGTCTTTTTAGTCTGGAGAAGGGAAGACTGAGGGTGGATTTGATCAACACCTATAAATACTTTAAGGGTGGGTGTCAGGAGGATGTGCTGCCCAGTGACAGGACAAGAGGTAATGAACACAAACTTGAACATAAGAAGTTCCATCAAAACATGAGGAGAAACCTCTTCACTTTGAGGGTTTCAGAGCCCTGGAAGAGGCTGCCCAGGGAGGTAGTGGAGTCTCCTTCTTGGGAGACATTCAAACCCTGCCTGGACATGTTCCTGTGCAACCTGTTCTGGGTGGAACTGCTTTTGCAGGAGGCTAGACTAGATGATCTCCAGAGGTCCCTTCTAACCCCATATCATTCTGTGACCTATAGGGCACAATTTATACATGTAACATGCTGAGGTGGACCAAAAATAGGTAAGTATTCCCAGGAAGCCCATGCACATTTCAACCCCCCCAAGGTTTCTGCATTGGAATATCAAAGAGTAAACTACTATAAAGCAGTCGAATTTGTTGTGCCATAAATTGTTAGTTTATGTATATTTTAATTGCAAATCAACACTATAATTAGCACGAGCATTTCTTGGGCTGAGGCAAGGCAATGTGCTTCAACAGTGAGCGTTATTAATGGACTGTAAAAGGCAATGGGGAATTGGATTATAATGTTCTTGTTTTGCAAGCTGTATGGTGAATAAATAAATTTGTTCTGGCAGCAGAATTAACTGGAATAAATGCTTCTAGCTCCATCCACCAAGAAGAGGGGTTGCTGTAAATGAACTTTGAGTTAGAAAACCTGATTACCAGGTCATTGTTCCTGGCAATTAGGTATCAGAGCAACATCAGAGAAAGAAGAGGTTTTCTTTGAAATATTTAATGAGTAATGTAGCAATCATAGACTCATTTACAGGAAATACGTGATGTTTTCATGTGTGTGCTTAGGGTTCACTGTGCGATGAAAACCTGTGTTTATCAAGTCTACTGCTAAAATCTAGACTTTTCCTAGAATTCCCTGGTCTCTTCCTGAGATTTATCCCATGCCCAGTTACTAACCAGAGAACATTCCTTTGCTCTCTTTAGTTTTGGGTAGGTTTAGGTTGTTTGGTACCAACAGCAAACGCAAAGGACTTGGACAGGAGTGGGAGAGTGTTGCCTTGTTGATGTTGCATGACTGCCTTGTACTTACCTATATGTGTGTTTTCAACCGAAACCCTCAAAATGCCCTTCAAGATTAGAAAAGCTGAATCTGAGAGATACAGAGGTTTTACACCCCAGCATTAAAGCCAAAGCACTTTGCAAAGGGCATAACAGCTGTAGTTCTGACCACAGAAAACTCAATTCTTTGTGAGAACTCTGTGTGGATGGTCTGTTGTACAAATATACACTGCTGAGCACAAGTTGTCATGTGGGGGCCTCAGTGAAGTCTGTATGAAATTAACTCTGCTGCAAATATTCACAAGCATAAAACACGGCTGGGGTTTCATTCCATTTCAAACAAGTGTTTCAGGAGACCAGGGGTGAGTTACTGCTCATTAGTCCATTTGCTCATAAAGGGAGGCTGAAAACAACTCAATACAGGCAAAAACGTTGAACCAGATCCCCAACCCCAGGCAGCCCCAACCCCAAAAATCCTGTCAGGTGGTAGCATAAGTGGAACCCTTCACCCTCTCTCTTTTTAGTGAAAAAAAATACAAGTGGAAGGCAGTTTGATAGGAATAATCCTTATTCAGTATTGATGCTTGTGGCTGAGAACAAAAACCTTGCAGATGCTTCGTAGGGGGTGAGGGGGAACATATTAGAAACCATTTAACGTCTTCCATTTTGGCTATTGTTTTATTTCTTGTTATCTTACAATCATTATGCTCTAATATAAAAATTCCCAGCCAATGTTAGTTTTGAAAGTGATCCCATCTGCATTGATACATGCTAAACATTCACTACATTCAGTTTCTGAAAACAAACCTACAGGTTGCTTTGCCTGACATACAGAAAAACCCTCCTTCCCAATTTGTGCAAATATCACCAGTTTGACAGAAAACAGTTACACGTGAGTGTTTCCTTGCTTCGTTTTCATTAACTTTAAATAACTTCTTCCCATGGACCCTTAACAATTGATTCATGCTTAAGCTGCACCATTGTGATCCTTTTCAGCTCCTCGTGAGTCACAGGAGCACAGAATTAAGAATAAATGGAAAGATGCCACAAAGGATTATATAGCGGAGGCAGAACTGGAAAGCTCCAGGCACCTTTACTTCCAGAACTCTGGAAGAGACACAGTGCATCACAGAATGGCTATTATTAAGGCATGTGGTGAAAATAAGTTTATCATCTCGGGTGATTCATCTCCTCAAATCAAACATTCTGTGCCAGTAGTAGACGACGGTTGGCGATTTGCTGGCCCCTATCACTATGAGCAGCAGTAGGTACAGCAGCATCATTAGGGCAAAACGGTGCGTGTAAAACCAGGAAGATTGCCTGGAAGGCCTGAAAAGAGAAAAGGGCATGAATTCTCCCAGAGATGCAGGAACACGTTGGCAAAGAGTATCTTAAGTTTTGTGATTTCAAATGGTTAAGCTGATGCAATACAATCGGAAAGCTGTTCCGTGATCCCTGTCACTGACAAAGTCTGATTTCCCCATCCCTTTCCCCAAATCTTGTGTACAATCCTGTCCTTTCTCCGCATGCTCACGCCTTTCTCCATGGTTTGGAGCTGTAACTGCCTGGCAGGTACCCACAAGTTGATGAGCTGGGTGAATGCTGCCACTTAGGATAGATAAGGGCAGAGTTAAAACCATCCTGGTTTTAAGAGCTGCACTCATCAGAGTTCCGCTCCTTGTTTCCTGCCACAAAGAGATTATTAGAGCTCTCAAAGATGCTAAGTGCTTACAGGTCTTGTGAAAAAGCAAATGTAGCTGAGGCTGGGAGCATCAAAGAGTGAGACAGAGGTAACATGATGGTGTAAGCCTTGTTTCTGCAGGAAAACGGGCTAAACCTGCACGGTGCGGCACATTTTTCTTGTTTTCTGTTGTTTTTCAAAAATGAGATGTGTGTTATCTGGTGGTTATAGCGTGCTCTTCGCTCCAGACAGCTGAACTCTTACCTCCTATGCTGTTTCTGTGAATATACTAGCAAGTATTTAACTCGTAAAAGCTGATTGTTTGTGACAACGAAGTATTTCTGTGGTACGTCACCCCCTTCGCTGTTTTTCACTCTCGCTCTTTTTCTGTCTATTTCTTCTGAATCTGAATGGGAAGAGAACAGAAGGGGTCTTTGGGGAACAGAAAAGCAGAAAGGGATGCACAACTTCAAGTGAGTGTGAAAAAGCAAACAAACAACCCACACAAAATTGCACCCAACAGAGTGGGAATGTGATAACTGAAGACCTAGTCTTGGAATTCCCCCGAATTCCCCTAGCATCCAAGAATAGACTGAAAAGTTTGCTTGAGGCTATACCACTCCTAGTCATCCTTGGTATGGATGGCATTATGGCCCAGCCCAGGGTGATAAGGGGGCAGGTCTCCCACACGGGTGCTTGAGGAGCTGCTAATATTAACAGGGAAATAAAAACAAGGATTGAATGAGCCCCACAAGCGGGAAGCGCTTAAAGGAGGACGATCTGAGCAAAGGCTTCCTAGACATCTAATAAACCTCATTATTGATACATTGGTGATGCTTCTGTTCATCCATCACATGTGTTATGGAACATCATTTTATCATATTACTGAAATTAGGAAAAACAAATGATAACACACAAACATTTTCTACCCCTTAAATACACTATTTTAAGAGAAGCTTCGCAGGCAATGAGGAGTCTATCAGAAAAGGAGTCAGCATGGGGAGGAATTCTTTTTTTCAGGGAGTAGAGCAATAGGATAAGAAGTAATGGTTTTAAACTGAAAGAGGGGAGATTTAGATTAGATATTAGGAAGAAATTCTTTACTTGAGGGGGGCAAGACCCTTGCTCAGGTTGGCTATAGAAGCGGTGGATGCCCCATCCCTGGAGGGGTTCAAGGCCAGGCTGGATGGGGCTTTGTGGTGAGTGGGAGGTGTCCCTGCCTGGGGCAGGGGATTGGAACTAGATGATCTTTAAGGTCTCTTCTAAACGAAACCATTCTATGATAATATGAGAAATTCTGTTATATGCAATGGACTCACCTTTCTTTTTGACCTGACACTTTACATCTGGGTGGTCAATGATCTCGCAAACGGCCACACAGCTAAGGATAGAGCCCAGTGCGCTTCGCTGCCAGCCAAGACTATGAGGGCTGTAAAGGAGAGCCAGGCTCAGGTCACTGGTAAGGTAGGTACCTTCACCAAACAGAGACGTCTGAAACGGAGCAGAAATACAGCCTAAAATCCTCTAACACAAACTATAAACAACGTACAGGTGTTCTTTACTTTCAGACTGGCAGTTCTATTTCTGAAGGTAACTTAAAAAATAAAAAAAAAAAGGGCTTTTCTGATCTGTGCTGGGCCTGGGCCATGCACTGTTTTTCCCTGGCACAACTTCCTTGGGGTGGGTCAGCTGCCCCCTCCCATCCCTCAAATTAGCTGCTTGGCACAGTCCCTGGTGTGGACAGATTCATGCTTTCACGGATCTGGATTAAGTTTGCCAGCTTAAGTATTTTATATCAACATGACTGCACTGCTATTAGAGGCATTTCACTGATTTACTGAGACTGCCATCATTCAAATAAATAATCCAACCTCCACAAACAAGACAAGGCTTTATTCACATTTAAATCCATGCCTCGCTAGAAAAGAGGGAAGTACTGTTCAATTGCAAATTCTTTTCAAATATAACTGGTTTAATAACTTTGAATCAGAGGATTTGCCCCCCTCCTAAAACTATTAATCCAATAAGTCCACTCTACCTGGTAAGCCGTTACTCATAAAGAGCGTGGGAGAAAAACATGGTCCAGGCTGACTGGAAGGTGAAGTAGCTGTTGTGTCAAAGCTGCTTCACAAATGACACAAAAAGCCTTGAGTCTCAACTGCCTTTCCGTTGAAATTTATAATTTTTATGCCTGGCCTCAAGTTTAAGAGATAATCTCTACATTGCCTGGGTCACTATCCTCCTCCTCGGTGCACTGGCACTTTACAGCTGCAGGCTGTCAGGCCAGTATTTTCAAAGGAATTACAATTCCTTACAAAGAAGCAAAGGAAAGCTGTAATTTGTCACGCTAGAGAAAAGGGGTTTGTGCTGCTTCCAGTTTTTACCCTCGGGCTGCCTAGAAAATGCATCCACAACCATCCACAAAGGCCTACATTGAAGTGAAAACAGCAGTATAAGATCATCAACACATTTCATACCCCTAAAGAAATTTGAGCCTATTTTTAAAAAGTGTCACTAGCTGCAAATGACCATCACAAGATGATGCCAACACCAGGAGCCTCACCCTGTTCAAATGGCAGTGCAGGCCGTTGTGCAGTATGGAATGGAAGTTCTCGAGGCGGCTCCCGTGGAAGGCATAGATGAGGTCCCGCTCTCCCTTGGTCTCAGCAAACTTGGTGTTCATTTGATCGGAGTACACAATCTCAAAGAGGTAGTCTGGAGCAGGAACAGCAGCCCCAGACATCCCTGTGAGTTCTTGGATCTTCTCGTACTTAAAACCAGGAAGGAATATAAGTATTAGTTGCTAGAGGTAGATTACTCAATGTAAATTTTGCTTACTGTCCCCTAGTCTCTCATATTTCTTTATGTATTTTGATTAAGCTTTTTTTGTGTTAGAATTCAACACTGTCACAATGCAGAAGGAGTAAGCATACAGTGAGAATTCTGACAGTTTCTTGCTAGCAAAGCTAAATCCTAATTCTTCTTTCTGGGGAAAAAAAAACATAACCAACAAACTTGAATCATGATTATGAATTGATTGATGATGTAAGGACAATATCACAATTCTACCATGCCACTTTGGCTACAAAGACGATATGTTCGTCAACTCATGGTGGAAGAAGAAAAAATCTGAAAACAGAAGTGGTTTTCATCTTGCTACTAATCTCTACAGCTATTTTGATCCCTGTTATAGAAGTTCCTCAGTGGCTTTGAACCTTTCCATTTTTGGGGTAGAAGTACAAAATCATCTTTCTCAATGAGAAACAGGACCTGGTTCCAGAACACCTGAGTTGGACTATCATGGTCTGGAACCTGCAGGTACATGCTACATTAATGGGAGTAACCAACAACAATCACTGCCCATTATCAACTAGTGACAGTGGTAACTATTTCTTCCAAGTGAAATTTTTCACCCTAATAGGTTGTAAACTGAAAAGTGGCTCCTGCAAATTTTACTTAAAAAATCCTCCCTCTATATACTGAGAAGTACATTCACATTGAACTGTCAAGCTCTCACAATTCTGGCAGGAGGAAATACTCTCTGATAGTGCAAGTCCACCTTAAAGGCCAAATTTTAATCAAGACTCAAAACTTACCTCCTGTTTCTTAGTACTTTGTATCATGAAGACTTTAGATGATAAAATCCAACTGAACAAATCCCAGGTCCTTTTCTCTGTGTTTGGAACAGACTCCAGAAGTTCTTTCAGGCTTGGTAGTGCATTGGTGTCTGCAAGCTAAGGAGAGAGGCATTTAGTGCAAGCTCCTTCTTTTCATTATGATTAAACAGAGACCTCTAGTGAAAACAAAACAATGTTTCACCCTAATAGGTTGTAAACTGACAAGCAGTTTCTGCTCTGAGATACAAACATTTGTATCCAGTTTGTGCGAAAGTTTGTCACTTGTCTTAAATACAAGTAGCAGGCAAGTTATAAAATATTTATATTTAGCAACAATATCTGTAAGGTGCATACAAAGAATAATCAAACAAGCTCCTGGAAGAAAACAAGCTGTGACAATGCAGCATCTGCGCTGGGATAAAGATGGGGGCTGTTTATGAGAAACCCTTCAGAATTAATTTGGATTTTGTAGCAAGGAATTTTGTAGGGCAAGCTCTTAGGAGCCTTTGTATCTCACTACTGCATTCGGACCTTTCCAAGGGTGGGGCTTATTGGTTCGGAATCCCAAACTGTACTTTAAAACTTGGATTCCCTGGCGGGATAAACAGTTTATCCTGCTTTATTCCCGACCCTCAGGCGCCGCCCCCTCTCACCTCCATGGCCCCGTCGCCGGCTTCTCCCCCGCAGCGGCCCAGCCGCGCTCCCCGGGGGCTTCCCCCGCTCCGACCACCCCTTCATCGGGCTGTTTTCTCCCTCCCAGGGGCAGAACACCGTACTCCCGGTTCGGATACACACACACGCCCCGGGCCGGGGCCGCTGGCACTCACCAGCCCCTCGAAGTCCTTGCTGTCGCCGCCGGCGTAACGGCCCGGGAAGGGCCTCAGCGCCGAGTCGCGCTTGTAGCTCTGCAGCGCGGCGGCGAAGAGGCTGCACCGCAGGTCGGCGGCCAACGGGTCCCTCCCCGCCGCCTCCCTGACGCGGGCGACAGCCTCGCCACCGGGGCCGGGCGGTGGCATGCCCGGCGCTGGGGTGGCTTAGCCGAGCGGCGGCCGCCGCTCCCAAGGAGGCGACAGCTCCCGCCCGGACCGGCGGTCGCCCCCTTCCGCCTCGCCGCCGGGGCCGCGGCCTGGCCCCGCCGCTCCGCCCCGCCGCCGGGCGGCCGCCTCCGCCCTCCCCGCGCCGCTCCGGCGCCTCGGTCCGCCCTCCCCGCGCCGGACCGGGGCAATCCGCAAACGGCGGGTCTTGAGGGCCGCGGCTGTGCCCGTTAGCCGGGGACGGGGAGGAGGGAGACCTGGGGTAATGGCGCCTTCCCCTCAGGTAGAGGCCTGGAGAGGGGTGCGGAGTGGGGAAATGGTGCCTCCCTCTCAGGTAGAGACCGGGAGAGGGGTACAGGGAAATGGCGCCTTCCCTTCAGGTAGAGACTGGGAGAGGGTGTAGGGGTATGGTGTGTTCCTCTCAGGTGGAGACTGGAAGAGAGGCACAGAGTGGGGAAACGGCATCTTTCCCTCAGGTAGAGACTGGGAGAGGGCATGAGGAAATGGTGCCTTTCCATCAGGTGGAGACTGGGAGGGGATACAGGGAAATGGTGCCATCCTCTCAGGTGTAGACTGGGAGAGGGTATGGGGAAATGGCACCTTCCCCTCATGCTGGGACCAGGAGCGGGTGCAGGGGGGACATGGCACCCTGCCTTCAGCAGGAAACTGGACAGGACTGCGGCCCGAGGACCCGAAGAACATGGTGGGGGAGCCCAGAGGGAGGCTGTTGAGGATGGCGGCAGCGTGCCGGGGTGTGAGTCGCACCTCATCCCTGTCTGACAGCTTGAACCCTGTCGCCTCCATGTCCCGAGCTCCCCCATGCATGTGCCTGCTGGGACACTGCAAATGCAGAGTCCCAGCCTGGGCTTTGCTTTCATGCAAAACAGCAATGCTGATTCGCCCCAAAGGCTAAGCCAAGGAGACAGCTTTCTGTGTAAAATATGGTGTTATGTAGCTCTGATTTTAACATACTGTTATGTGATAATAACTCAGAAGCACATAGATGCCATTACGCCTCAGCAGTTGCCTTTATCATCCAAGCTTGTAGCCTCGAAGGATGAATGCAGGTTTGCCTGAGTCATCTCCCGTGGGCTGGTTTTACAGAATTAAGGGAGAGGAATTTTACTTTTTAATTGAACTTCTTACCAGAGGTTTCACTGGGTTGGTCACTTGGATACCCATTACTGGGCTCTCATCCTGCAGCTGGGTCTCCGAAGGCTGTCTTGCTCCTTTTCTGAGCTGTAGTTTGCAGCCTGACTCATAAGGAACAGGAACGCCAGCTGTATTAAATACTGTCTAAGCGCAGACTGATATCAAAGCAAACGAAATGTGAACTTCGTTCTTAAGGGCAGGGCTCACACTTACTCACCCCCCTGAATGGCTTGGGAGCAGAAGGAGCTGTCGTAATTTTGGGTAGAATTACATAGATCGTAGACTATCTACAGCTAGATTAAATTGAACACAATTTCACAAAGACATATATACATTGAATTGAGTTGTAGGTTTGTTTAATTGCTTTTTACTGTTTTATCAAAAATGCATCTTTCAATAACAGCTGCATGAAGGAGCCTGCAATATGAAGCCATCAATTCTAGGACAGAACTAATACTTGCTTGTGTCTGACATATTTAATGGCAATGTGTAGATAAAATGATTTTAAAGGTACCTTTGGTTTAGGTTACCCTATTTACTAGGTATCTATACATGTTTTTATCCTTAAAACATTGTCCAGCCTGTGAGGTCCGTGCTATATTTTCCTTTTTGACACATTGTTGATGGATTATTATTGTGCAGGTTTTGGATGAAACCTTGAAATCCAGATTTTTGTCTGCTCTTGGCAGAACTTCTCCTGCTGATAGAGGTTTGTCGGGGTGTCACCACCACCCTATTCCCAGTTCCCCACTGGAACTGTATTTTGTGCAGTTGGCTTTCCCAGACCAGGTAGAAGCATGGATGGGGGACTTTTAAGAAGAGCCCTGGCACCACACTGAGCTTTTTCTCAGGAGTTATGTAAATTGCCTGGACTTGAAATGCAGCCGGAGAGATTCCTTTCCATATTTCTATATCCGTGAGAGGATGTATTTGACTTTATCTGATGTGGTGCCTTATTCTGCTGTAAATATCTGGTATCTCTGACAGGCTGTTAGCGACATCATTCAGTGATTCAGCTCAGGATGTGTTTATTATCTTGCATTATATTAAATTGTTCTGTGTGAGATCCCTTTGAAAATCAGTCACTGGCTGTCTAATTGGCTGATTTCATTCACTAATAAATCATTAGATGTAATAATTCTCTTCTCGGCGCTTGTTACAGAACAATATTAGAAAATAGCGGAGATGTCTCCTTCAACAATTTTGGGTGGAATTTTACACTGATATTTTGGACTCTTGAATTGGTGTAATTCCAGAGAGTGGTGAAATGGGAGGGGAGAGCTGGAGGAGCAAGGGCTTCCTTGGAACCACGTCTCTTTCTGGAGATACTGGGCCCACCCTCTCACAACTCTCCTATTCCCCTGAGAGAGTCTCTGAAAGTGAAGTGAAGGCCTTTTGTGGACTTGTCCTGGCATGAAGAAACTAAGCCAAAATAGCTCTGAAACATCACTGGCATTATAACAGTTAATGGAGATTCTGAGAGCATTGATCCACGACTGATGCCTTCCTTTGGGATTTCAAATGGATGGCGCTTCCATTTCGGCGAGCTCAGCTGAGTTAGGCAGTGGCAGATATTGATGAGATAACAAGTTTGCTGTATCGATGCTGGCTGAGAATGCTGTCTGGTCAAACTCATCTAACACCACACTAAACCCCTGTTTTACAAAGTGTCCCCTAAGCCAGAGATGAAGTCCTGAAAGCTCCTGGTGCCGGTGTGTGCTGGTGATGCTGACCATCAACCTGCTGTCGACTCAGGCCTGCAAAATGTGTGAGGATAAGCCAGGATAAAGTCATTGTTCATCTGGGGGGGAAGCACAACTCCCCCCCTGCTCTTAGCTACAGCAGATAAGGTCTTCCAGCCTCTTCCTGATGGAAGCCCCAAACCCAGAAGATCTCACCCCTCTCCCGACACCGTGTTGGCAAGGTTGGGAGTCAAAGGAAATACAGAACAGCTGCTGGTTTATCTTGTGTGTTGCTGCTTTTTAATTAAGTGCTGTGAGTATGTGCTGTGGGCTGGAGGCAGAGATTCAAATGCATCTTTCCAGGCCTCTTAAAAACAACCCGAAGAGCAGCCTTTGAGCAATATGGCATGGACCTCAGCATCTCTTAATGGCTGCATCCCACCTCTCCAAGCTAGCTTGGGCCCTGTGCACCCCTGCTTGGAGTCCTTCTACCCTTCCATACCTATAGGCAGGCAAGACTGGCTGAAGGCACATCCCAACTCTCCTTTTCTTTTTGAGAGCTGCCCTTCAAACATATTTCTCTTTTCCAATTTTATTTTCCTAGATAGAAGACCTATATTCGGTGATTTGCTGTGATTCAGTGAAAAGATATTTTTGTAAAAGATTCTGAAAGGGTAGGTGCTGGTGGTGCAGTTTGAATAACGTAGCTCTACGGCTTCTTAGGAAATTGAAGATCTGATTATTTAACATAGGCTGTAATAAAAATAGTTTCTGGTGTTGGTGGATGCATTTCAGCAGAGAAATGTGGCTTAAATGTCTTCATTTAATTCCAGTGTGTTTAAAATTGATCTCATGGACCGGAAAAGAGATTTTTTTTTTTTTTCCCCTTAACTAGGGTCTGTGAAGGAAATTAATATCGGGAAGGGAAAATAGAAATACAATACTACACTCAGTGAAACAAATGCTTATGACCGAGGGGTTTGTTACTTGCCAGCACCACTGGAAAAGCCAGCTGTATAGGGTACGTTTTATTATAGAATTAACCTTGACCTAGGGTTCAAAGAGAAAGGTTAGTTTGAAATAAATCAGTAGTATGGTCAGGTCACTTCAAAGAGTCTAAAGCTGAGCTTGAAGATTACGTGCTGTTTATGTGTATCCAGTTGGAATAGAACATATGGTAAAGATAATGGAAGTAAACTATTTATCTCTTCCCCCCGCTCCCCCCCTTAGGATTTAACGCCTTTTTGTCCTTTGCGTATATAGGCTGCAGGGGATGGTTTTGTCCTGAGAGATTTATTGGAAACAGAAATGTGGAATAAAACAACCTTCTTAAGTCAGCCGGGTAAAATAGTCCTGCCTTTAACATTTTCCAATTAGTCAGACAAAAGTAAGAACTGTTTTGGAAATAGTCATATGAATGTGATGAATCATGTTTCTCTGTCACTTGTCTCGGTGAATTCATATAAGAAAAAACAAAATGTGCTTGGCTCTGGATTATTGTAGTTCTGATCTAAAAGCAAGACCACATTTAGGAGTTACATGTGAGGTACATGGATTTAAGAGCCTCTCAAATACAAGATAATTCATGCAATATCCCAGCAGAACAGGCACAGTAACCCAGCTGACGTGGGATACAATTTACCCGAAACCACTCATCATCTATAGGAGAGCTCAGCTTGATTGAGTTTGATACAGTTCATTCGAGCCCTTTTTGGGAGAGAAGACCAGAATCTCACTTCAAATTTCCTGACTTCTTTAACCATGGGACCGTCCCTTATCTTTTGCCCCATGTTCCCTTATTCTTTTGCAACTTGTGCAACAAGGAAAATATCAGGACTTGAAAGATGGTGCCTCCACCAGCCATTGGAGTCTGGGGTCAGCTTGGTGTAGGTCATTACATGAAGTTTTCCCTTCTTCCAGACACATCCGAGGATACAAAGTGCTGTCAGTTACTTCCTACTAGATGGCAGTTTTCCGGGGGCTGCTGGTGGCTTGTGTCCGCCATCAGAGAAGCTCTTTTCGGTTATTCGGGTGAAATTCAGCAACGACCGCGTGAAAGGGAGTCTAGTCTTGACTTAATAAACAGCGTGTGACACGGGCTGGGCTGAGGGTGTACAGAAAGGAGGTAACGAGGTGGTCTCCCTCGTTTGAGGTGCTGTAGCGTGTGATGTGTGTGAGGCCTACCCCAGGCCCACACCAGGCCCACACGGGAGTTTTGTGGTGGGAAGAGCGGGGCTGGTGGCATCACGGGGAAGCAGAAAGGAGCTAAAGAGTTTTCTTCAGCTGAAATTAAAACCAGCTGCTGGGCTGAGACACGGTCACTCGGTAATAGCTTTGCTCTGCGGATTGGTTTTTTTTACCCCTAATGTGCTACATGCAGTGTGCAGAGAGTAGCATGTTTTAAGATTTATATTTGCCTGATTTTTCCCGTGAATGGGGAAATCTGATAATTACCCATTTTAAAGCAATTTCTAAACAATAGGAAGGAGTGTGCTTGTTAAAAGTAAGCATTAAAGTGAGCTGGATCTATCTTAGGGTGCTGAGCCTTTGATAGATTCGCTCCTTACAGCAGTCTTTGATCTGCCACACTAGAAAATAAACTCAGTGGGAGACTGGATATGGGATATGGAGCAGTTCACCTCCGGGTCACAGGCTCCCATCCAAGCCAGGTCAGCAGTGAGCCTCCGGGTCAGCTTTGGGGGACAGCAGCACCCCCAATGTCTGCTCTGCACCTGCGTGGGGAGCAAGAGGGAGAGTGTGGGTCTGCAGGGACACCCGGAGGGTGTCACCCCCCACCCAACCCCTGCGATAGAGGAGGGACGTAGTGCTTCATCCCCCGTTCTCCAGTGAGAGCTCTCCAAGGAGATAAATGATGGGATCCTGCACCAGCCAGTGTGGGCAGCCCCAGTTGTCCTGGAGGCAGCAATGTCTCCTGGCGAAGTGCTTTCCTCACCCCTTTGTTGGCAAAAGACAGGCAGCTCCATGCGTCGCTCTTTAGTATTGCCATTCTACAGCACGAGGTGGTGGTGTTTGTCCAGTAAAAATGGACACAGTGGCACAAAGCTGGAAATTCCATCTCAACTGGAGGAAAAATTTCTTTATCTTGAGGGTGGTAGAACCCTGGAAGAGGCTGCGCAGAGGGGGTGTGGAGTCTCCATCTCTGGAGACATTCAAACCCTGTGCAGCCTGCTCTGGGTGGACCTGCTCTGGCAGGGGCTTGGATGAGAAGATCTCCAGAGGTCCCTTCCGACCCCCACCAGCCTGTAATTCTGTGAAAGCTGCTTTGAAGCTTGCCTAACTCACCCCTCCGGCCTGCTCTTGCCAACGTGGTCATAACCATAAATGCTGTTCCATCACCTGCTCCTCCAGCCGAGGCAAAGAGACGTGGCAAGGACTTGTCTATGCCCAGGAGTCCCTGGAAGCTGTAGGTGCCCATATGGGAAACACAACTTTGCACCTTCAGGGGGGTCATGCCCATCCTCCACAAGTGACACTGCCCAACACCCCAAACAGAGGATATTGTGTACAACTGAGGGTATTGGTTTCTTTTTTAAGAATTGCTTTTCCATGACAATGGCACAAATCAGAAAGGGCTGGCGTGTCGGAAATATTGGTGATTCCAAAGGGAAAGTTGTTCAGCTTTGTTTGGGAAGTGGCTGAAGGTGAGTGACTCCACGTAGGAGGCACAGCATGTGTATCAGCTTGCGAATAAACTTGCTCATGGCAAGCACAAACGGTGGACTATCATAAGGTTCTCTGGCTCTGAAATCTGAATTTCTGGCTACGGCCCTCCATCCGAGCTGAGAAGGAACATGGGAGAGAAACAGAAATTAAATGTGAGAACTGAAAAGCTTGGGGTTTCTTGCTGTTGGGGAAGTCACTTGTGTTTCTGTCTGGTGGTTCCAAAAAGGGCAGAACTAGGGATTTTATTGCGCTTCAGCTGTGTCAGACTGGGGAGCTGGTTCTGCTTTATCTCGTACAAGGGAGGGCTGCCAAGATTTATCTTTGTGGAGTGTTTTGCAGAAAGGGAAACAGAAGTGAGAAAGGTCTGGAATCTCATGTTAGCTCTGGCCAAGACCGTGTTATCTGAAGTAACTGGTTATCTGAAATTTGGCCAAACCTTGCTCTGCACGAGACTCTCAATGCCAGAGTAGAGCTGCAGGGATAAATAGCAGGACCCAAGCCATCTGCTGGGGGATTGGGCACCTAAAACATTAATCCTCTGCCTGTGGCGTTTTTGCAGTCCGTTTTTGCCTCCTTATTAAAACCTTGTCATCATCTTGTAATGCATTTTTTCGTGATTCAAACCAGCCTGTGACAGATGTGTATGGCAGGAAGGACACCGAGCCTTCTGCTGTAGTGGTGAGGGCAGGCGGTGAGCTGTGGGATGGACAGCAATCTAAATTTCCCCTCTCCCAGTTTAAAAGCATTACCCCTTGTCCTTTCATTACACTTCCTGACACAGAGTCCCTCTCCAGCTCTCCTGTAGCTCCCTTCAGATATTGAAAGGTGTCCCTGGAGCCTTCTCTTCTCCAGGCTGAACACCCCCAGCTCTCTCAGCCTGTCCTCATAGCAGAGGTGCTCCATCCCTCTGATCATCCTCGTGGCCCTCCGCTGGACCCGTTCCAACAGCTCCATGTCCTTCCTGTGTTGTGGGCTCCAAAGCTGGACACAGTACAACTGGTTTGGAGACTAATTTCTCTTCTAAACTGTATTTTTAGAGGGCTCTGGTGTCAGTATTTGTGAAAACATTCACTTTCTATCCAGTGAGGCTATGTGGCATCCAAAGTCTCGGTGTTTTCGAGCCTTCCCAAGTGCAGGGATGAGGAGGAGTGAGACCTGGGCACTTGACCCAAGCTGCCAAGAGGATTATTTCATACCATGAGTGTCACATTTAATATAAATTAGAAAGTTTGCTGCATGGTGCTCTCTCTCCCTTGATGGCGGTGGTCCAGGAACTCCTTGCCCTGATGCCAGACCCCCGAATCCTTCCCTTCCTCCCAAATTCACAGCGCTCGCAGTGTCCCTCATTGTCCCTGCTGGGAGTGCACAGCTTCCTGCTGATGGACTGGGCTGAGCACAGTCCTCGTGTCTTTTATATTGGTGTCGGGATCAATACTGGCTCTTTTGTTATTAACGTTAATTATTTCATCTTATCCTATCAAATCTATTTATATTTCAACCCTCGTGGTTCCTTGTTTGTCCCCAATTCTCCTTCCTGGGTGGGGAGGAATGATAGAATAATTGTCCAAGCGACAATAAATTGGGGTGTGTTTCTCCAACCATAACATGTACCAAGGGAAAAAAAAATCTAAATGAAAGATCCATGAACTGGTGATGAGTGGCAGGAGCTTTGTGGCATTCGAGAGGATAAAGCAGCACTTCATGGAAATTTTTGGCTCAGAGAGCTCCAGCCTCTGAGCATCCCCCTCTGCTCTGGTTGTTTAATTTTTTTTGCGCCAAAAGATGCCTCTTCGGAGTGAAAACAGCAAAAGGAGGGTTTGATGTGTTAAGTGGGGTGTGTGGAGCCTGCCTTAGCTTTTCTGGTCCCGGGGAGGGGATGGTGCTGGTTTCTGTTTGCCGGCTGATGGCAGCAGTGCATCGGAGGGAGCGAGCAGGCAGGGACAGGACACTGCTCTGCCACCTCCCCTGCCTCTTCCCTTTCCTGCTCTCCCACCACATTTCCCAAGATTTGGGTTAGGAGGCAGCTTCCCCTTGCCCGTGGTGAAGTCAGTGGTGTGCAGGGGAGCAAAGAAAGAAGTCACCTGCTTCAGAGGGGAAAAAACTGCGAGAAACTTTTCCTCCTCTGTACACCCACCTGCTGATTTGTCCCCTCCCAACACGGCAGAACTGATGGATCATCTCCCAAAATAAATGCCGGGCGCTGAAGTTTTTCCTCCTTGAAAAGGCAGGCTGGAAATTTCCATGGGAGCCGGGAGGCGATGGGGCCATTCCCTCTCCCTCGGAGGGGCTGTGAGTAGTGGGGTTTGGGGTTTGTCCTGCCATTACCCTGCTTTTCCCAGGGATGGGTCAACAACCAGTACATTTAGAGGAGAAGAACGTTCCCTGCCTGCCTTAAACACAAACAAGGATTTTAGGGGAAAAAAGAGGACAATA
>BJBW01010623.1:900-69274 GCA_004320125.1 Scolopax mira
GTGGGAGGTGTCCCTGCCCAGGGCAGGGGATTGGAATTCGATCACCTCTAAGATCCCTTCCTACCCAAACCGTTCTATTATTCTCTAGTGGTCCAGACTGGCTGCATCCCAAACCAGACTTCTGCGTGGCGCTGCCATAGAAAAATCTGTAGATCTCACTTCCCACCTTGAAATCAGTACTGTTGAAATCTCCCCTGGCTCTGCCCTGATCTTCTTCCCTACATCTTAAAAAAAAAAAAAAAAGAAAAGAAAAAAAAAAGCAAGAAATATCCAAATCCCAGTTTGTTGTGGGTGCTGCTCAGCTGCCCAGTGCAGATGTACTTCTGCTACTGCTGGAGCGAAGTTGAGGTGACACTGTGCACACTAATGTAGGTGAGACAGCCTGGCACACTCTCAGAGTGAAGGCTTTTTTATAAAGCTTATCTGGGAAAATGCTACAACTTGTGGGAGTCAGATGGAAACAAATGGCCTAATGCTAGAATTAGAAAAAAGCTGTTTCCAAAACTGAGACTTGTTGAAGGGTTTTACACAAAACTATCCAAGGCTTCTGAAAAAAAAAGCCACAGTTTTCACCAGACCAAAAACAAACTGAGAAAAATGCTGTGTTCTGGAAGGATCAGGGCTGAATGGGAGCTACCCCTGCAGATGGCAGTGCTGGAGGTAATCCTGCATCCCTGCGGCAAGGCTTCAGGGACCAAAGATGCATAAATGAAGAAAAGATATACAAAACACTAAGAACTTGATCCCAGTCCCAGTGGTAACTAGTTGCAGCTTTGGAGGGTTTATGAGCCCTCTCACCACATACTTGAAGTCGTGGACATATATAGGGGCTGAGCTTTAACATAAGGATGTCTAACTCTCTAGCAGAAGCAAACAAAGAGCATTGGAGGGGCTGGCACAGACCTCGCCCCCACACAGCTGAGCACCACCAGCTTTTGGACCTCTTCCTCCTTCTCAGGGAAGTGTCAGCAGCAGCCTTTTGTTTTCAGGAAGGGGAAGAAGCCGGCACCCAAGAAGCAGTGACATGGGTAGGATCTGGGTCTCACACCAAGTATAGAATAAATTTTTGGCACAGTCCTACTCTGGGGGAATCAGGAGCATCTTCCCCATGCAAGGCAATCACACCAAGTCTCTGACTATCTTGGTAGCAAAGATGAGCTCTCCAGCATCCATGGCATTGCACCATCTCCAGTGTAAGTGCTGATGCAAAATTACGGTTCTTTCCTTTTTCTAAATTCCCCAACAACAGTTTCCCAGGCACCTGCACGCTGTTAATCGAGACCAACAACCTGTGTTCATGACCTGAACCTGGCCAAATTCTGTGGAAAAGAGAGCTCGCAAAAAAACCCCAACCCACCAGTGGGTTGAATGCTGCTAGATGCATCTATCACAGTCCAGTTGCTCTTCAACACTTCCTATAGGGACTACAGAGACCTACCAAGCACAAATGAAATTTATTTCATCCCCACCAATACCCCGAACTCCAGCCTAGCATCATTCTCACCCTTCATCTGTGTCAGCAGCTAAACACAGCAAAGTCAAGGAAAAGTGGCAAACAATAAAATATTCAACCAAGAACAAAACGCTTATTATTCTGTTGGTGAGGAAAGGGCAGCCCTGAAGTCGTCATTGTCCTTTTTGTTTGTTCTTAACCAGAAAAAAAAAATAGTCTTAGGTTTGGGGGGGCTGCTTTGTTTTGTTTTTTTTTTTTCTCTAGTAAATGCAATTGGTGATTTCCTTGAGTTTTAGAGGCAGGAAGGAAGGTGTTGAAGATACTGAAAAGACCTTGTTCTGCACCCTGTCTCCTCCTGCATGCTCCATGTGCTGAATTATCCACCTACATACATAAGCCAAGAAAAGGGGTGTTCTTGGAGTCACCCCAGGAAGACTAGTGCCCTAGTTTCCAGCTGAGCAGCCTGTATTGGCTGTTTGACATGAAGACACAACACAAGCTCAGGGATGTTCTGTGATGTTCTAATACAGGTGAGAAAAAATAACCGTCAGCAGGTAAAAGAGAGAAGCCTGAGGCCCCTCTGACTTAGATAACGAGCTTGAAGTAAGGTTCTGGTGGAGTCCTTTAACCCATAGCATATTCCTCCTCCCTGCATGCTTCTCCACCCTCTCTCTGCACTGAAGGAAAGGAGCTGTGGTCTCCCTGGGTAGGTAACCAGCGGCAAGCAGCATCCCCACTTGCAGTGCACTGGCAAAGGGGTCCATCCGCTCGCACCAAAGCCTATGGAGAGCAACTCACAAGCCTCCACCTTTCCTCCCCTTCCAACATCAGCATCTGGACCACATCTGTTCACACAGCTGCAAAGATTTCTGCTGTGGCTGCAGGTCATCGTCCAGCCCAGCACAGCTGGAGTCTGTGTCTCTGGTCTGGCTTCACCTGTGTCACCTGGTATTTCTAGGGCTTACCCTGACCCTGTCTGACCAGGGCCATGCTGACCAGCATGGTACATGGATGATGAGGTGCAGAGAGATGGGGTTTCCCCTCCTCTCACACCATATAGCTCTGCCTCCCCCTTGCCTCACCAGCTGGAAAGTCAGTCTCAACTGACTTTCTTCATAAAGGTCCATGGATGCAAAACAGTGTTCACAAGCACATAATTACCAAGCTGAGTATTTTCTCCTCTTAATTTGCAATGCTGTGGTGCTTTAATTGCTCAATTAAAGTTGCCCACAAGGAAGGTTTAAGGTACATTAAATTTGCTGATTGGTTCATCAGCATGAATCCCACCAACTGGAAAAAACTAACTGGCTTCCAGACCACTAACCAGACTCTCCAGATCAATTTCCGCCAGCCATGTGCACTGGAGGCAGAGGGGTTTGTCCGTAAGGGACCAGTGATCCTTCTCCTATTCCCTTCTCCCCATTTGGGATCTAGAGGGGAAAGCGTCCCGTCAGTGACAGCCTCCCTCTCTTCTCCATGTCCAGAAGACACTGGCCATTTTTTCAGCTTAAAGAGAACTGGGTAGAGTCTGCCCCAGGGTCAGATCCTCATTCAGTCACATGCATCAGTCCACTGCTGGGTAGCTGTTCTCACTCATCTCTGGCAGGCTACTAACACCCATCCTCATGTGCAAACGGTGGGCTGATGGAGCTGCAACTGCTTTATTGTTCCTCCCTCATCACTGTTCTCCAGCCAAAGACACCAGCCAGGCTGAAGCCCCTGAGCACCACAGTGGGAAAGCAGATAGAGCGATAAGGACACCTGGAGGCCAAAATACCTGTTCCCAAACTTTTGAACGGGTCCCACTCATGAAACAATTGGATATACTGCAAAGCTGCTCTTTGAGAACTGCATTTCTGCCAAAGGCTCATCTACCCACCCTGACAGGCAGGGGAAGGGTCCTGTCCCTTCTGTTTTACCCTTTTTCATCTGTTCATTAAAGAAAAAGCTTACTAGGAAATCCTGCACTTCTGTAGATATCCATAGCTGGTGGCTGACTGGGCTTGTGTCAGCTCTCAGAGAGCAGCACTGTGATCTGTAGCCACGATACCAATAGCAATGGTCCAAACTGACTCTCTGCATGTGCACATCTCTCAATCAGCTAAACATATTTTAGCCCAACTTTCCAGTTTTGCTCACTGACACCTGTTGACAGGCACAGCCCAAGGAATAATTCAGATCTGCCCTAACAGCTGACCTCCATGCCAGGACCATAGCCCCAAAGACTTGGTGGCCCGGGAGCCCAGCAGCCCTCCCTAAAGAGGAGCTGGCAGGGCTGGTAGGAGGAGTGTGGGTGAAGAGCCACCATCTTCTCCTGAGCCTCCCTGTCTACTTCTCCATCCACCCACCAGACGTGGTGCTCATGTCCCAGCTCTCAGCCTCACAGCTGTTTCAGGAGGTGGCTTGTGGGTTTCTTCAGAAGCAGGAGCAGGGTTAAAGTCCTCCCCTTTCTCATTTCTCTAATTGCACTGACCTTATTGAAATGGATCTCTATTGTCCTGTACAGCAGCTGCATATAAACAAGGTGAATTATACTGATTGTCTTGTTATCTGATAAATTGCTGGGACAAATCCTTTTTGCTTATGTTATTGCTTATTCTGCTATTTAGGCAGTGCAGTTGCTACTTGCAACTGTATGAGGTTCTGATGTGCCTTGCTCTGGAATGATGATACATTTCAAGGAGAAAAGAGTAGCACACCTGAGGCTAGCTGTGGATGGCAGGGGATGAGGGAAGCAGAGTCCTTCAGAGCCTAGAAACCGGAGGGGAAAAGCAAAAGGGGCAGCAGAGCTGTGCTGCCCTGGAAGACCCCGAGGGTTTTCATCCTTGTAGGGACATGGCTGTGCCATGGGAGTAGAAGCTGGGAATGTTAGGAGACAGCAGACCCCAGGACCATCAGCAACTGTGGGACCTCAGACTGGTCTCTGCCCAGGAAGGCACCCATACCCAGCCACAGCTTACAAAGGGGGCCCTGTGCCCCTGAAGATTAACCAGGCAGATGCATGAGGCACAGATGCAAGGGACAATGTCTTGTGTGATGTAGGGCTGTGACACATCTGATGCCAGGCTGGCTGGCATCCTTAGTGTAGTCCTGATGTCAGTGCCCCTGGCAAGATCTGGCACTCTCGATTCTATGGAAAGTGCCCCTCACATCTTTATGGCAAACTCCAGGACATCACAACAAGATGAAATGTGTGGATCCCACTCAGGTAAGTGCAGTGGTCAGAGATCTGAGCCACCGTCTTCCTTCCCAAACAAAGGGGCACCCCAGGTTATAGCTGAGAGTAAAGGGGATGAGAGGCACCAAAGTTCATCCTTCACGACATCCCACCTCACCCCATCCTTCCCAGGTATGTGGCATGGCTTTCCTTCTCCTCCAAAGGGCTGAGAACAGCTCAGGCCATGATGTGGTTTCCTGAGCTGTCTTCCATCACTCTGGCAGGTCCTTAGAAAAATGAACATTAAAGAGGAGGGGGAGAAACCTCCACTGTTCAAACATCTTTAGCTTTGACAAATAAGGCAACCGGCTGTGAAAGGCGAAAGGAAATTAATTTGGAATCACATTTTAAACATTGCCATAGAGGCAAAGTATCTTCTCTTTAATTTTTTCCCCCCAAGCAAAAAATGAATTTCCCTGATATTTATAGAAAGATTATTAGGGCCACAAAGAGTGATTTATATCATCTCATCCCTATGATGGAGAATGAAAAATTGCTGGGCCGACAGCCACCGGAATCCTGCTTTTGTCCACCTGACAATTAAAACAGCTAATTTCCAACTCCGACAGATCCGCTGGGTTTTATAAATCATTCCAGAAAGGCACTTTGCATTGTGAAAAATGAACTCTGCCCCAATCAAGCACAAGAAACTTAGATGAGAGATTTGTATCCGTTTGCTTCCGTGTGTAAATGCATGTACTCTGGATCCACATCCACCCACCAAAGGAGATGCCAGGAAGGAGCTACTGCCCTGCTCATTTGATGCTGGGCTGTCAGACTCCCTGTGATAGGAGCTGCTGGGAATAAGTGGGACAGGGAAGGCAGGAGGGTGAGACAACACTGAGGTCAGAGAAAGTCCAGTGGCATTTCTGTTCTGTTTCTGATGCCACAAGTCCTGGAGAGCTTCACCCAAGAGCATTGCTGGTTGAGCAGCATGGCTTTGAGGCTGTCTGCATGCAGAAGGGACAGCTTCTGACTGTGTCCTCCACATCCAGAGAGGCAGGTTGGACCACTCTTCCTCTTGCACAGCAGCACCTATGTGTGGGGCAATCCCACCAGGAAAGTGAAGGAGGACAGAGAAGGAGCTCTCCCACAGCTTCGCTCCAGAAGAGACAAATGTGTCCACGCAAGCACAGGAAAATGAGACACGTTCAGCACAACATGGACTCTGGGGCCTCCTGCTGCCTCCAGGCTTTGGGGTGGTGATTTTCTGGGGCAGAGTTTGCTGGACAGGACACAAGGAAGGGATGTTTGGTCCTTCTGAACCAAACCTCCAACTCGCAAGTCTTTGCAGTGATGGGGCTGGGACACAGCCATTCAGGTGGCCTGTGCCAGTGCCCCCTCCCATGGTAGCACACGTCTGACCCCATGCACACTTTGCACACACTGCTTAAGGTGGGAGAAGAATATAGTTTCTGAACAATCAGCTCTGTCTCAGGATGACTTTCAATTCAATGGTTGCAGACAGCATGAGTTTCAGATAGAAGGATTTATTCTGCCCATCCTTCATGCTCTGCATAGCCAGGAACCCGCCGGGGCTGGTGCAGGTCCCAGCAGCACCTGGATCTATTCCAGTCCAGCATCGGACATCCTGACCTTGTGTCAAGTCTACCTAAGATAAATGCTCTACTTGACATTTTCATGAAACTCAAACAAAGGCCCTGCACTCTTATTTGTGCGGCTCCCCTAAACACGTCCCATAAAGAAAAAGAAAGCAAACAAATCTGTGCGGAGCACTCTCCCAGGGAGCCCTGAACACTGTGCTCTGTACACACACATCCCCATGCTTGGTGCGTGGCTGATGCTGGTCACCCTGATTCTTTATCACAGTTTGTACAGTCAACAGCTTGAATCCTGCCCAGTGGCACAAAGGGCCCTTGGGAAGGCTCTCTGCACCCCCGGATGGTAGAGCTCTCCAGCAGCTCCGGGAGGGGTGATGGGTGGACACAATAACCTTGTTTCATGTAAGCTCAGTGTTTTTCTTTGTGTTTTCCTCACTTTCAAACCCTCTGCCAAAGGGAAGCGAGCAGTGGGGTTTCCTGGAGCGACCAAGTTGTACTTTACTGGGGTGTACCAGCAGACATCTCTGTACCAACCAGAGCTGCTAGGGGCACCAGGATGGGATCTCTGGGCCACACGCTCCATGGTAAGGAAAGATGGAGCCAGGGCAGCCCCTGTCCTGATGCCAGCCCCCATTGCAAAGCCAGTCCCCATTCCAAAGCTATGTCCTGTGCACCAGGACCAGTCATGGTCAGGCTCAGCGGAGCTCCCAAGGAGTTTGCTGATGGTACCTGCCACACATTTTGGAAGCATGAAGCCAGCCAGCAAAGGCTTGAGTAGCCCTTAGCCTCCACAGAGGCTGTCCAAGTTTTTGCAAACAGGTTTCTGTCCTCAGCCCTTCCCCAGAGAAGCAAGAGACCTTTGCATCCATCCCTCCCCTTGCAGGCACCGCTAGTCGAAGCAGGGACTCACCCATGCAGGAATCCCGCTGCTCTTCGTAGCCAGCACTGCATACACACTTTCCGATGGGCACCAACCATTCTCCCTCAGCACTGCAGTACATTTTGGGGGTGTCCCTCTCCTCCGAATGGCCCACACACTCTCCCCGCACTTCCACCAAGGAGGATGAGTCTGCCCCAGTCACAGCCTCGGAGAAAGACGCCAAGTTCCTCACCATTGCTGGGCACTTCTTGTAGTACACCCGCACCGAAACGATGGCAATGCAAGCACCTATGTCCTGGAAGGCCAAGTAGAAACCCCTCTTGCTCAGTGGCCCCACACCTCGCACCTCTGTGTTCAGCTTCAGGCGTCTCACCCCCAGGTCCACGTTGGTGAAGCTCTCATCAGCTGCGATGGTGTCAATCTTCACAAACTGGCTCTCCCGTGTGCTGGTGCCCAGATCCCGGTCAGACTCCAAGTAGTAGAGGTTGAAAGTCTCCTTGCAAGTGCCAAGCACGCCCGGCATGCTGTTACAGTCCCTCAGCGTGAATTTAATCTCTGCATAGACCCGCCGTGCGCCATCCCGTTGAACCCAGTTTGTACGTAGCCAGTTGTTCTGGTTAGGGGTCATGACATTACAAACCTGGTAGGTGTGGATGGGGCTGAAAAACTCATCCATTTCATTGATTGAATCCCACTGTGGGACAGAAAGAGAACAGGTCATTCCAGATATCCCCGAACACTGGGTGACCACAGGGCATGCAGGAACCTGTGCCATCACCTACCCTGGATGAACTCTCTCTGCTCCTGCAGCTGTGTCTGGACAAGACACCACAAGACAAAGGAAAATGAGGGTGAGCAGACTTCACCCAGCCCTAATTTGGGCAGTAGATTTCCCAGCCCACCCTGATGCAGGGAAAGGTGAAGTGCACCTTGTTGGGTGCACTTGGGAATGTTTGCCCAAGTCAGACCTGATGGCAGAAACTGATGGCAGTGTGTGTTTTGGAGGGCTCCAAACCCTCCAGACCGTGTCTGCAAGTCTCTTTACTTGGTGCTTACCCTGGCATTCAGAGCAGCATCTGGAAGGCATCTGCAAGGTGCTCACCTGAGTCTCTTCTGGCTCATGCAATCTCCATGCACAAATTAAACAGACTGCTTTCCAGCTGGAGGAGTTTCAGGGTGCAGACTACCGCGTGAAAGGGGGAGCATGCAGTGAATACAGGACTTCCAGAAAGAAATAGGGGTTCATGGGGACTGAGACCCCCCTTCTTCCCAAGGTGAAAGGAGGAACCTCACACTGTGTGGTTCCTCAGTGTTAGCCCACCGCGCTCAGCCCAGCTGAGAGGCTGGACTGGGTGTTGGCTCTGGAAACCCAGGGGTTTACATCTTGACAGCTCTGGGGTTAAAATTCAGTGGCAGTAGGGTAAGCCTGGGGAGATGCTGGGCAAAATCAGGTTGCAGCAAGTAGGACTGCAATGGATGGTCTGGGTGAGTTTAGAGGGACAGGAACATTTCTGTCATCCGAGGGAGGGATGCTAAGTGGTTTTGACTCATTTGAGAAATGAGAAGCAGTAGTGAGATTTCGGATACAAATGAGCTCCATAGCTGAGGGACAAGTTGACCTTAGTTGTTGGGGGCTACAGAACACTTCTGGGGGCTCACTTTTGCCTCATGTCTCACTCTTCAGCTTTTCCAACCCCACAAAACCCTCATGAGGACACACAGACCTTCCCTTCTCCAGGGTCTTCTCATTACCTCTTCAGCTCACACCCCTGTCCAAACCAGGCACCCCAATCACATCCCCCACGGACAGATTTGGGACACCTGAATTCTTCATGTGGCAGAAGGAGGAGGAAGAGGAGCAGAGGAAGACTTCAAATCTTCTGACTTTTCCCTGGACCAGACACGGTCCAGCAGAATCTGAGGGAGGTTCTAGCACCCCTGTGGGAGGTTCTGGCACCCCTGCAGCACTTGCTGACCTGCCTCCACCTGCCTGCATCTTCCTTGGGTTGCCAAAAAAGGTGTTTTCTTATGTGAGTGGTGACTTGTGCTTCATGACAGACACAATAGCAACAGCAGCCCAGAGAGAAGGAGCCTGATGCTCAGCTCAGAAGCATCCCCAGTGACTGTGGGAGCTGGAGACAATGCAGATCTGCTGTGACAGGCACCCAACACCTTTGCCATGTGGCCACCAGCACTGCAGGGGCAGGACACGGCTAGAGGAGGGCATCACACCTGCAGAGTGCAAGAGATATTTGAAATACATTGTGATAAGAGAGCCTGCTCCCTTTTCACTTCTCAGATGGGAAAGATCTTACTCCTCATTTAACCTCCTCAACCTGCAGGTCCTGGGGAGGAGACTTTGCCGTGCCTTCTGCTAGGGTGCTAAGTGCTAGGGTGATCAGAGCAGTCATTTCAGTGGCATATATCTTCAAAACTCCCCCAGCATCTTGCATTTAGAAGAAAACTCTGCTTCTTGCTCCTACAGAGCTTAAAGCATCCTGGAAAGTCAGCAGCTCCAGGTGCAAACTTCAACAAAAGCTCATTCAGAGGGGAATACACTAGCAAAGGGTGTAAAAGCCGAAATATTTCTGGTTCCTTTAACAAAAAATATGTCTTCTGAATTCCAGAAATGACTAGGTTTGTTCTAGGTCCTAGGATCACTGAAGACATGCTCTGCACCCCAGCACTCTGGAAGATGACAGGGAAAGGGGTCACCTGTGTGCTTTGCTGAAAGGATGAGTGAGCCATAGAGAAGCCTGTAGAAAGAGCTGTGACACTCAGGAGACACTCCTGCTGCTTGGCCAAGGGGTGCAGGGGTGCCCTGTGCAGCATCAGACATGGGGGGGAGCGGCCAGTCAGACCCAACTCCTGCATCAACCTGTGCATGCACTGCGGCACTGTGGAGGGTGGGGAAGTCATTGTCGGAATTAATCGAGCACAAATTAACACAACATCTGTTTCCTGTCTTCCCTGCTGAGTCCCCCAAGAGGAGTGAGGCAGAGCTGTGCATTGGGGGGAGACACGTGGGGCGAAGGCAGAGCTGGGAGGTGGGGGCTGGCAGGGATGCTGCTGCATGGCACAGCCAGGTCCCCTCTGCTGCATCTGCGGGGCTTGGGGCTCTGCGAGGGAAATAGGAGGTTACTGTGCGCACCAAAATGCTCTGGCCTCCAGCTTGTGTGGTTGCTTTGAGCCATCAGACATTCACTTCTCTCCCAAATCTGGCAGAGACACCTCTGTGACACTGTCAGAGCTGGCAGCACCCTGGCTGGCAATGAGCAGAGAACTAAGCGCCCATCCCCAAACACCAGCAAGGGTCACCATGAGCCGCAGGGAAGAACTTGGAGGGTTTGCATTTACAGCATCACTCTTTCAAACTTGGTGGTTTTATTCACGCAGCAGCTTGACTGTCAGGTCATAAACAGCGCCTCGGGGTCCAGTTTCAGACCAACCCAAAACACTGCATCTGTACCACCATCCTACAAGGCAAGTGTTCTCCATCAGTGGAAATGCATGGAGGGAAGGCAGACCACCTGAACTGGCAGCTCAGATGCCACAGGGACATCTTCCCAGTGTGACACAAGGCAACACAGGTCCTGTGAGCTCAGTCAGGTCTCAGGACCTGCTGGGCATTTGGGATGGAGGAACCTGCTTCAGGAACCCCTGTAACTTCAAGGTGTTGTCTGTTTCACCTCAATTACAGGCTCTTATGCCCAGGGAGAGGAGTCTCTGATGGGGGTTCCATCAGCTAAAGAGTGTGAGCATGCACCCAGCATCCCAGCACTGCTTGCTCTTGGCTGATGGTTTGAAGTGGCTTTTATTAAACAAACCTCATCCCAGCCCCCATCATTGCGATAAGATCCCCTAGCAAGACAGAAATGAGGACATCATAATTAAGGTGGTGAACACACGCACAGCGAGTGGGGAAACACAATTGCATCTGTATTCAGGGGCTTGCCTAATAGTTTAAATTAAAGTCAACACCAGTTATAAAAAAGTTAGCCAGATTATGAAAGGTGAAAGATGCAAACACCAGATATCTGGGCAGCTGAGCAAGGTCTTAGAAGACTCCCAGGGCCTGTGTGGCGCAGCAGAGCAGGGAGAAGGAGGAAGAGCAGAGGGGGAGAACACGCAAGGAGAGACCACGTCCCCCCACAGCAGCAGCTCAGCCTTCCACCACCCTCACGGTGCCCACAGAGGGAGCCAAGGGACAAGGTGACCCCAGCCCTGGAACTGCTGCCAGGAGGGACACCAGGTCTGCCTGGCACAGCAAGGCTTTTGCTGCCACTGAGACATCCAGCACTTCCCTTCCTCCTGAGAGCAAGCACCGAGCTACAGCACCTCCCCAGGATCCACCAGGTCCCTCGCACCACTGTCACCGAGAGAGAAAAAAACAGAGAAAGACGTTATTGAAGCTATAAATCATTAGATGGGAGGCATTAATGGAGATAATCCCCATGAAATCAGTTACTGCTGTGGCTAAGGAGGGATTTGTCAGGCAGTTAACTACCATGAGTTTCACTGCAGGTGATTAACTCCTGGTAGTGACCAGCATCTGGGGAATTAGCAATAACCCAGCATTTACTGAACAAGAACTGGGAGATGAGCTTTTATCTCAATTACTAGTCTAAATCTTTATTTTCCAATGTTCCATTCTTAGCCATCCTTTTTTTTTCAAACACAATGAGTTTCACCACAGCTTGCCCTGTAACTTGCTGATATTCCTAGATCCAAGCAGAGACTTGGATTGGAAGAAAAAACAAAGAAACAGCACAGGAACATCAAAGAGACAGAAGGCAGAAGACATGGCCTGGGCAGGTGAGAGAACCCCAATATCTCTTGGTGCTCCAAGAAATGCATGACCCTGAAGGGGCCAAAATTGCAAGACCTTGACACAGCTGGGACCAGAGACAGGTTTTTTGCCGAGTGGGAATGGAGCAAAGAGAGACCTTGCTCTGTAAAGGAGCTGGCATGTCAGACAGGCTTCATCCCAGCCATGAACTGGTTGCTGTCTGCAGGACCAAAGCCAGGCTATGCCAGAGCAGAGCTGCACAGGCTTTTGCTCTGCAAATGGTTCAGTCCTGGGGTATTTACAGCTGCACCGTACACCAGCATGAAATCCCCTTCTCTGATGTGCAAACAACCACTGAGGGACCATCCTATGGGCAGAAATGTGCTGTCTGCTCTCAGCTGCTGGTTTAAGCAGATCTGGTGCTTTTCTGCCAAATGCTTCACCTGAGGAGAAATAACCCCCTGCACCAGCACAGGTTGGGGGCTGAGCTGCTGGAGAGCAGCTCTGAGGAGAAAGAGCTGGGGGTCCTGGTGGACAATAGGATGATCATGAGCCAGCAATGTGTCCTTGTGGCCAAGAAGGCCAAGGGCATCCTGGGGGGGCATCAGGAAGAGTGTGACCAGCAGGTGGAGGGAGGACATCCTGCCCCTCTGCTCAGCCCTGGGGAGGCCCCATCAGGAGCATTGGGAACAGTTCTGGGCTCCCCAGTTCCAGGAGGACAGGGAACTGCTGGAGAGGATACAACAAAGGGCTACAAAGATGTGAGGGGCCTGGAGCATCTCTCTGCTGAGGAAAAGCTGAGGGACCTGTGTCTGTTCAGTCTGGAGAAGAGAAGGCTGAGGGGGGATCTGATCAACACCTATAAATACTTCAAGGGTGGGTGACAAGCGGATGGGTCCGGTCTTTTTTCAGTGTTGCCCAGTGGCAGGACAAGAGGAAATGGGCACAAACTTGAACATAGGAAGTTCCACCTAAAAATGAGGAGAAACTCTTTCCTGTGAGGGTGGCAGAGCCCTGGAAGAGGCTGCCCAGTGGAGGTGGTAGAGTCTCCTTCTCTGGAGGCATTCAAAACCTACCTGGACGCCTTTCTGTGAGACCTGCTCTAGCTGGACCTTCTTTGGAGATTGGACTAGATGATCTCTAGAGGTCCCCTCCCCTCCAATCCCATGTGAATCTGTGATTCTCTCTGAGCTACTGCATAACAAGGCAAGTGCACTCTTGGCTAATGGTGCCCAGGTGCCTCAGGATATGTCCTTTTTCGAGCAGTGGGAGGGCAGAGATGGGGAGCTGCAAACCACTTCTGAAGATATTTCCTGATGTTCGCGGCAGTAGAGACAACATGGAGCATGCAGGTACTGGGGCAGCTGCCTGGCCAGCAGATGCCCACCAGGTCTCCAGGCTGACCCCAGCCCATGCAGCAACGGGGATGATGTGGATGACAGAGAGTGAGGTCATGGGCAGCATGGAGGGCCTTTCTCCAACACTCAAGGTGCTTCCATTGTAATTAGCTTTTGCAAGGCATCATTCAAGATCCTTAGATACTCTGTCTGAACAAAATAATTTCCTGTTTGACTTTGTAAATCAAAGTAGACGATACAATAATTATTAATAATATGTTGACTTATCTCATCAGCGTTTTAATTAGTCAGTAGAAAAGCAATTTGCAAAGGGGCCGATCAGGCTCCCTCTGATCCAGGAGGTCACGTGCCAAGCAAGGAGAGGGGAGAGAAGGGCACTGGGGCACTGGGGCATTTAGCTGGGGAGAGCTGGGAAACCAGAGGCACAAAAGAGGAAGGGGCAGCCTCTTTGACAGCACTGGTAAGAGTTTAATTTTCAATGCAAAGGGAATTGTTCTGGGGATGGAGCAAGCAGCACAACTCCTGGGAGCCCTTTGATGTTATAATTGAGAGGAGCTGCAGCCTGTGGGACAGGGATGCTCCCCATGACCCTTCAGCTTCCTGCACGTGTCTCCAGGGTGGAGGTGAGTGGGGAGCACAATTAAACCCCTGAGCAGCAATTACAGCCAATTACCCCTCAGTTAATGGTCTGGCAAGAGGAAATGTCAAAACAGGCCACTGCATGCCTCCCTGATGGCTTGACACTCCCCAGGCCAGTGGTGCTGCTGATCCCAACTGTGCCCATTGCTGCCAGTGCCCAGCTCCTCTGCTCTTGCTTGCCACAGCAACCCAGAGAGTCAAAAAATCCTTCCTGTGAGGCAAATTCACCTTGCTCACAGGTGTGATGAAAACATCAGAACTTTGCAAGTGGTATACTTCCACTTTTGCCCTGATTGTACAGGCAGCTCTGGGATCTTCCAGTACAGGAGAGGAAACTTCCGAGGCTGCTACCTTTCCTCTGGCATCCCCAGAAGCCAGAGGTAGAGGTGGGACAGGACCTTTAAGTGCTGGAAAAAACAAGCTGTAGGGCACTAGGATCTGAGCTAGTGGACACTAGTCCCCTTCTTAGGCTGGGGACTGAGGCTCTGTGCCGTTTTGTGCCATGCAAAGACCCATCCAGAGCTACGTACCTCCCCACTATCACCCATGTGGCAGCCCTGGGTTCACACAGGGCAGCATGTGTGACTTCAGCTGGGGAGCCAGGATCAGCAATACCATCCTTGGGCAGGAGGATGCTGTGACAGATGCATCTGTCCATGGATGGAGCAGAGACACTGCAGGGAAGTCCTGCACCTCTGAACTCAGTCCGGACAGTCAGCAGGCAGCAGAGTGGGTACTGCCACATTTTTTTCCAGCAGGAGTATCTGAATCAAGGAAACAGTAGCAAAACTAAGGGACTTCAAATAAAATCTGGCTTCAAAGTACACTGGCAAACAGGCCCTACCCAGCCCAGGGCTGCCAGAGTTGCAGCACACTGCACTGGGTAGGGACAGGCCCAAGGACACCAGCAGTATTCCTGAGATGGTGACCAGCAAACAGTCCCTTCCCCAGAGCAGAGACCACACCAGGCTTGGAGCCATGTGGGCCCAAACTACCAAGCCTGTGAGTAGGGGCTGCTCAGGAGTCATCTGCTCAGTGCCAAATCGTTGGCATTTGGAGTCAGTATCTCACAGCAGATTCTCTGAGACACCAGCACCCTATCATACCTCAGTTCACTACCCAAAAAGCACCTGCAGCTGAAGAACTGGCGGGAAGGTAAAGGAACGAGATACTCTTGATGAAGCAATGCAGTGGCCCATGGAGGAAGAACCGCAGTGTTCAGAGGAGTCAATAAAACATCCAGCTGGAAAAAGATACGCAAGGTTTTTTTGTGGAAGAACATCATGTCAGAACCCAGGCATCCTCCTTGAAAGTGTTCAAGCCAGTTTGCACCCAGCTGCATGGTTGTCCTCTTGACAACAAGGCCATGAGTTGGGCAAAAGCACAGGTAAGCTAAGAGTGGTGTTACCACATGACTTACCTAAGAGTTGTAGGAGGACATAACAGCATAACAGGACCAAGAATTGGCTTTGGTGTTAGGTGTTATAGAAGTATTTTTGGGTTTATTTTTCTTTTTTTTTGGCATTATTTTATTAACTGTTCTCAATAAATATCACCAATAAATTGGAGATTCCAGATATGTTAGAGTTCAGGAGGTGCTGGTGAAGGGGTGTTGGGCATCTGCTGTAGTGCAAGAGAGCAGCACACTGTTGACTGTCCTGCAAGCCAGCTCCAGCACCCCATGGTCACCTAACACATTATACCTGACAACTCTAATGGATCAGGAGACAGGATTAATCCTATGGGTTTTCAGATGAACAACGCAGGGTGCTGCACCTCAACTGGTCATGGAAGTCCTTGATGTGGTGAGAAAGAGGCACTTGTAGGCTCTGTCTGCTCTGGGAGTGCAAAGTCCTGACCTGTCATGCCCATGTGTCCCCAGGGCAGTCAGCTCAGGTGGATTTATCTTCATCCAAGTCATCTAGGTGATGTGATGGATCCCATCTGCATGTCTGAAAGCTAGCAATGGGCCTGCAAATGTGATCACACAGGTGCCTGGAGAGCTGGACTCATGGTGGGGAATCCAGAAGAAGGAGGGTCGTGTGTGAGCAGGGGAGAGTCTGACTAGGGGGAGGAATTGCTTAGGATGCAGTAATGGGCAGAGCAGTGGCAGTGAACAAGAGAAAACAGCCTTCACTCCCAGAAACATCCCAGAAACATCCTCCCTTCCAGGGTAGCAGAGGAAGCCATGGTCTCCTATCCCCTGAATGTGCATCAGGCCCCTTCAGGATGCCTGGATTTGGCAGCAGGGCTGGGATGAGATGGCAGTAGCAGGGCAACAGGACAGGGATCCACAGAACTGAGGGTAGTCTGTGCATGACCATGAAGAGGACAACATCTCCCTCATCCAGGCAATGTCAGAAGAAGGTCCAGTGGCTCGAAACTGAAGCCAGGCAAAAACACATAGTGATGGGATTTTAACAGTGACCTGCTAACAAAACTGCTACAGGACCTGGAGGATTTACTACCACTGGCAATTTTCTAGTCAAGGATGTTTTTTTCTAAAAGCTGGGCTTTTCTGAGATGCAAGTGAATTGACAGGTCTGAAGGCCCGTATTTATGCAGGAGATCACATCACATTATCTCTGACCTTGTACCTCTGAATCTATTACATTCCACGATAGTCATCATTGCAGCAGGTAACTGCTAAAATTAGAGCTGTTAATGATTTAATATATTTACATATATGATAATGTCTGATATAAATCTGATCATTGTTATTATTATTGTGAATTCACAGCTCTGATCACTGCTGCTCAAACAGCACAGGGACTGAAAGTCTCAAGCAACAGATCAATGAAAATGATTAGAGGCCTGGGAAGATTTCTGTAGGAGGTGGAATTGAAAAGATTAGGACCGTTTAGTTCAGAGAGTGGATGAAAAAGAGTGGACATGAAAAATCAACACAGCAGCAAAAGCCAGGTAGGGGCCCCGATTTTGCACATTTTGTGCATATAGCAAGTCTCACTGTGCCTTGCAGCTGGTTCTGTGCGTACTTATGGGATTGTTTCTGTTCACTAAACGGATGAGCAAAATCCTTACAGCCAGATCACTGCTGCCATATGAAACTCACAATTTTGAGAAAGCTGCTGTGGTAGGAAAAACTGCCCTTGGAAATGCAAGTGAAGGGAGCGTGCCAAGGATCCTGACAGCAGAGATGACAGGCTCACTTGGGGGTCACCACCCCTACATCCCTCCCACCCACACCACAGGGCTATTCATTTACAATCCCATCCTCCACAGAGATGCCCCCTTGCCCCTCTTGCCCAGTTCCCACAGCAAACTCCTCTGATTACAGGAGGTTGAGAGCTTCCCACTCACTTTGGACTGTTCCTCCTGACGCTCCCTTGGTAGAAGGAGGAACAAAATGCTTTTCATCATGAGTGTCCCCAGGGTGACCCAATTCTTTAGTTCCCTCAAAGCTCAGGACCTGGTGACAACCTGGTCCCTAGCAAGGGAAAGGAGCAGTTAAGTGGTGCTTTCAAACCAGCTGCATCCCACTGCTAGTCTTTCAGGCTGGCATTTTCCCAACAGACAAAGTCTCTTTTCCCCATCAGCACTGGGGCTGAGATGTCCACTCATCCTGCCCATAGGGACCTGTAGTGACGTGTCCCACTAGGGTCCCCCACATGCCAACAATTCATACTTACCCCGTGTGAGGGATAAGTCATCCAGCCCCAGTCCCCCAGGATTGTTGATGTGTCTAGCAAGTTCACTGAAAAACATAGGAGCAAAACGCTGTGTTAGAAAGCTTGTTTGCTCTACCCAAGGCATGATGAACTGTAACACCACAAGCTTCCTCTCACTCCACTCTCTTAGTTGTCCCCTATGCCTGTCAACCCATGGGGCTGCTCCCAGGGACCTGCCTGGCTGCAGCTGAGGAAGATACAGAGTGAGGGGATAGCAACAACCCATGCTCCCCACAGATATTGGTTGGGGTAAAGCTGAGGTGGGGCTGTATCAGTACGGGCCAGAGGAATGAGAGCAACGTGTCCTTTGGGAAGAGAGGGGGCTGCAAACAGCAGGTTGGAAGGGATACAAAGCAAGGGGGAGCTGGGGAAGCAAACTCCAAGCACCACGTTATCCACCAGTCTCACCTTAGACCAACATTGATGCAACCAGAGCCTCATTCCTTGCTTGGACACTCCTCTTCCAGAGGCTCTGCTGAGCTCTTTGCACTCACATCCCAGCATCACTGGTTTGAAGTCTGCACTCCAGCAGCCACTGTAATTATGCACCGCGGTGCCCAGCTCCAGCACAAAGTGATCCCCCATAGTCCTGGCTGACACCCCACTGGAGAGGCCAGGCCGTGGGGGACAGGCTGCATGAGGAGGCCCATCAAAGCCAGTGCTTCAAAAGCCCTGCCACCACCAGGAGCCCTGCTTAATGAGGAGACGGGCAAATCTGCAAGGGCAGAGGAAGAGCTTCTGTGGGGGGAGAGGTGAGGATGACTTTGAACACGCTCAGGAGCTTCCCGTGAAAACCTGTGCAGTGTCAGCAGGGAGGGGAAAGTGGGATGCCACGGCATTACTGCATGAAGAGCGTGAACTGCCCCTAAGTGTCATCTGCTGCCCATGAGCCCCCCACCCAGGTCCCGCAGCATTCTGCAGGGGAAAGCTTTGCTGCTGCCTGGAACCCCCCAACCTACTCAGCACATGGGGAAGAAGCTCAAGCCCCAGTTCCAGAGAGCAGATCCACAGCGATGAAGGCTCAGGAGAGGGTGTCAACAAGGTGCTGTGAACCTTGGGAATGAGTGCAGTGGGCACTGACACCAGACCACCCCATGCCACTTCACCCTTCATCAGCACCAGACTCCCCCAGGGACCTCCAGCCCCTCCACCTTTCCCCAGCACCCTCTCCTGCAGCCACACAGTAAGGTCAAGCCCACAGTGGGTGCTGTGTCTGTGCCCGGCTGCTTCTCCTCACCCCTGGTCACCACTGACCCCAAGGCAATTCAGCACAGCATCCCAGCTGCAGCGACGGGTCTCGGCTCCTCCCCAGTTTCTGGAGGGGGGGTAGTCTGAGTGCATGTCGCTGGCTTGTCACAGTGGGGACAGGGCACATGGGGACAGTGGCTCCAGCCTCGGAGAGGTTGGGCTTAGCGTGATGCTGGTCCCAGCAGCCAGAGGAACGGGTGCCACTTTCATTTACTATTACCAGGCAGGGAAGGAGGAGGGGAGAGAGGAGCAGAGACGTGAGCTGGCTGTGAAACGCCCAGACGTCATGCTCCTGACAGAGCAGATTAGGAGCTTTTGAGGCATTTATTAATGTTAGCAGAACAATTTGAAAGAATTTCCAGGGTTTCTTGTGCGACTCCATTGGCCCAACAGCAGGCCAGGTCCCTCCACTCCCTGCATGGCACCGCTCCCACTGCTAAAGAGGCCCCTTGCCCTCAGCACGGAGTAATTACCTCAGAGATCTCAAATCCATTTTTATTTGTTATTGTTAATCTGAAGATTTTCTGCCTATTTTCCCTGGGTAATTCGCCCAGCAGGAGCCTGGGCTCGGGAGTTTCCCTGCTCACAGTGCAGGACCATGGTCCTGGTGACCCTCAGCAGGTAGGCTGTGGCGAGGGGACCACTTTCACAGACCTTCTCTGCCCCCCGCCGTGGTCTCTGCACCTTCTTTCCCACGCTGAGATGCTCAATGATGAATGCGGCTGCCTCTCATTGCTCTTCAGGCTGTTCGAAGAGCCTTCATGGACAGGGGTCCAGCTGGAGCACCATTCCATGGGGAACGATGCTGAGATGGGAGCAGACATGGTGGGACGCACTCCAGGCTTGTCTGCACAGCAATGTGTGGGAACTGGAACCAGCCTGCTGCACCCCATCCCATTGTATGGACCATATGTTTGTCACCCAGGCTCATATAGATGAAGGAGCCATCTCCTTGCAGGTACTCTGGAGCACAAAGACTAGACAAGTTTGCACTCCCTGTGACACACCCATGGAGCAGGTTGCTTGTGCCTCTTTACGGGAACAGGGTTTTTTTCTTTAGCAAGTATTTCAGCCAAGCACGTTAACCGCACTGCAGTGGGCATTGCACAAATGTAAAGGCTTTGTGTGTCCAAGAGCTCTTGCGTTCACTCATGGTATAGCATATAGCACACATCTGCGGGTGTCAGCATCCATCTAGCAGCACCATCACACACTGTGCTCGGGTACGGGGAGACCAATACTGTCCCAAAACCCAACCATTCATTTCAGAGAAAGGTCACAGACCGACACCGAGGGGAAGCCGCCCCATTGCATGCGACACGGTCCCCATCCAGCCCCTTGCAGGTGATCTCCAGGCTGCGTGCTCCTCCGGAGGCAATGCTCAGAAAGAGCCCAGCATCAACGCCAGAGGAAGAGCGAGATCACCACAAAGGACCCCTTTCAGCTGAAACGTTTCTCAGAAAATGTGCCATTTTGTGAGACCTCTCTGCTTCAGCTGGGCAATTCTGTTTGATGTTATGGACTGTCTGCACATATCAGTCTCAAACTGTGAGCTCCATTTTGTTTTCCTGAGCACCATTTTATATTTTCCCTATTTTGTGCCTCCGCCTGGACTTGGCATATTGAGCCAAAACACAAGGAGGTGTCAGGGGAAATTCTCGCACTGGTGGAAGAACTGTCAAGCCTGATTGCCCACTCAAATGGAAGCACCTAGGAGTGAGCAGGTCACTTCCCCGGTGCCAACTGGGGTCTGGAGACGGAGTCTCACACCAGGCAGACCCGCCTGCTCCTTTCATCACATAATGCTGTGTAAGTAGCACACATTGCAATCTCATAGATGCAGATTATGCAGGAATCAAAGACTAGGTACATGTATGTGTGTATGATGTATATGCATACGATGTATATCTAGAAGTTATTAACACTTACATCTTTATTGTTATATCTGTAGCTGTAGCTGTATCCATATATTTATCCATATCCACATCCATATCTACCAAATTCTAAACACTACTTGGGTTGAATGAGGAAGACGTGGCAGGGGTGAGAATCCAGAGGATGATTCTCACCCCTGAGAATATGAGTTCATATATCTCTTGCTGTATATCTATACCCATAAGTGCTCGGAAACCCTTCCCAACACTGTCATTGATGGCCACAGCTCCTGCAGGGATGTATAACATCCCTACAACCGAAGGCATCGGCACCGTAGGGTCCCACATCCAAGAACCCGGAACTCAGGAATGTGCCACAGGAGCCACAGCTGCCCAGCCCAGGGGAGCTTCCCCAGCCCACCTGGGAGTATATAGTGGGGGATGCACTGAGCCCCATCCTCTAGAAGAGCAGTGGGGGACCAAAGAGGGGTCTGAGTTCCCTCGCTAATTGTTAACCCACTGCAGTCCTCACTCTAATTACTCTGCCGTCTCCCTCCTGAGCAGGGGCTTTGTAGCTGAGGCGTGAGGAGGAAGGGTCAGTGGGAGCAGCCCTGTTCCCTTGGGCTTCAACTCCTCTCCATCACAACTTCAAAGGCCTCCCAAGATTCAGAGCAAGGCTCCCCCCCATGCAACGCCTTTTGCATCGGTAATTAAACTCTTATCAGCACAGTTAGACGCTCCTGCTCCCTGATACCCAAAGACCAGCGGTCTCAGCCCCTGCAGCCCCACAGAGGTCTGCACACCCCATGCCATCCCCACAGCCCCAGCCCCACTCAGTGGGGGAATGGCGCGGGGAGGGTTATCCGCAGCAGGAGGAGAGAGTCAGGGTAGGGAAAAGGGGCTCCCTGAGAGGAGGGGGAACCAGAGCCAGCGACATTCATTTCTCGTAAGCTCAGGCTGGGCTTTGAAGGGGCAGGTGGAGTTGGGGTGGGTCAGCTATTTGTGCCCCACCATTTAATCCAGGGGCATGCTGAATAGCTAGTCGTGACCTTTCCAGAACAGGAGGCAAAACTGAGCAAATAAGCTGCGTCCTGCTGGCCTTGGAGCATCGCAAGGGGATGGGACGGGATGCTTTGCTTTCAGCTCCCCCCTCCCCAGGACAGTATTTATCTTTAAAGGAAGAAATACAGTCATTTATTCACCAACACACAAGACCAACCACTGGGGCTTCGAGGTAAAAGCAGCGAGGCTGGAGGGTAGGTCAGCCCTTCTCATTGAGGAGCTGTGTGCAGGGGATGTGCCCCACGGATCAGGGGTCGGCATGGCGGTGGCGGGCGTTGCACGCCAGCACTCCCCTGCACGAGCTGCCGGAGCCGGGCAGGGATGGAGCTCGCATCGGCCCCCGCCGGCCCTGGCTGCCCAGGAAGCATTGTGGGTAAATATAAAAGATGTCACAAAATCGAGCAGGAAGGTAGGATTTCCACATTTCTGGAAATGCCAAAATCAGGCTGAAAAGAAAAATAAAATAAAAAGAAATATTTTCAAACAATTGTCATGAAAAAGAAGTGCTGCTTTTTGGATGTGCCCTAATTCCTGTTTCAGGATTTCTTCTCTGACCTCTGGATTGTTGCTGTGAACTTTCCTTATTTAATTTGATATCGTTTTGTAATGCATCAGTAGCAGTAATACCTGTAAGGACAGCCCAGAGGGTCACCCCTTTTCAGTATACCAGGAGCAGGAGACACTTTGATGTAGGAAGATTGTTTGTTCAACCAGTACTAACAAAAAGCCATTGTTCAGTTTTTAAAAATAAAATGATCAACCTGATCCTTCCAGACCCTGCATGATATCATGTACGATAATGTGCAGCACAAGAGCATAACCTGTAGTAAGACTGAGATGTCATGAAATAATGTAAAAAATGAAGCAAAATAAACCAAAACAAAACAATGCAGTATTTCCAAGGCCAAAAACCTTGAAATTACAAGGCAGGAAAAAAAAATATAAAAAAAAAACCACATCAAAAGCCAAACAAAAAAATGTTTCCTCTCAGAAATACAGATGAGAAAATGTAGATCCAAAATGCTCATGTTCCCGACTCTGCTTGAGAGTCCTGATGCTCCTGTGTGCTGTGACAGCCAGGGTGAACTGAGCAAGCTGGTTTGGCCACCCAAATTAAAGCAGGCAGGCTGCCGGCTGCCAGGCAGGGCGTCTGTTCCAGTGAGCATCTCCACATCGTGGCACCCCCTGGGTTTCAGTGCAAATGGTGCACAGCCAGCTAGACATGGATAACTGACTGGAAATGTTAAAAACACACAGGCTGCCCCAGGACTTGAGGAGGGGGTGCACGGGACCAGACTGAGGCAAGGGCAAGGGGTGAGCACATGTTTCCACGTCCCCAGTCCAGGAGCTCGTGTCAGTGGGGAAGGAGCTGTTTAGGGCTCAAGGGGCAGCTGGACGACTTGTTATTCACGGCAGAAGTCAGAGGAGGAGTTGGGAAGGCTCTGGGGATGGGGAGGGGGAGAGAAAGGTCAGGGAGGCAAGAAATTCCATGGAAACATCCAATGTGAGCAGGACCGCGGCACGGCTGGGGAGAGACAGGTGCTGGGGAGCACCGAGGACAGCTGAAGGGTTCCTTGGCACCGGAGGAGGGCTCTGTGGACCTGGTGTCCCCAGGTCTGCATTGGGCCACCTAGGAGTCATGCGAGTTCTTTCCTTTACAATGTCCCCAGCCTAAGGGACAGCAGGACGACGCAGACCTGTCTGTCAGTAGAGAGGAGCCTGCACCTTGCACAGTCCCATATCATCTGGTTAAAGCCCTGCGAGAGCTGATGAGTTCAATCCACACACTGCCAAAGGACAGCTTGTTGCCTCCCTAACTGGTGTCCCCAAACCCAGAAGCTCAAAGAACAGCACCAAGACTTCCCACTTGCCACTAAAGAGCAGTCCCAGGCTGAATATCTCACACCACCAGTAATGCAATATTGTGACAGTCTTTAAAAATTATACAAGGAGAGTTTTCTACCACAAAATACACCTCTTCTGCTTGAGGTAAGTGAAATCTGTCTGGGACAGACTTGAGGAAATGGGAGCCCTCTCCAGAGGGGTTTTGCCAGTGGCTCCTTCGGGGTTCTCTGGGCTGGTCCTCACACCAGTCCTGAATCCCTCTTCTCTTTTCTCATGTATGCTGGGTATAGAAAAATAGACATGAATGTGTTTTCTGCGCTAGCTGCGGAGGCTTCTGACTGTTGCAATTTTTTTGGGAGTTGAAGCGCACACTGGAAAGCCCCTAACACTGTCCCAGTTCTTTATCCCAGAGCATCTCGGTACTTCCACACCCTGTCTGAACATGCATGCTGACACCCCATTATCTCCCACTTGTCTGGGATTTTACAGGTTTCTTACCAAAAATCGGGACTCCCCAGTATCGCTTCCAGCCTCTTCCAATGCCATCCATAGCAGACACAGGTGGTCCCGGTGCTGGAAACCTGTGTCTGTAGCAGAGTCTGGGGGTTCATCAGCGAGATAAACCCCACAGCACCCCAAAAAAACCACCCTGCTCTTCCCACTGACTCCTGCATCCCAGCAGTCTTGGCAAAGATTTGAGTTTTATCCTCTCTGGAGGATTCACTATGAAAATGTTTTCATAAATGTGATCACTTATCTGGATTATCTGAAGGGGCTTTGGATGGCAGTTTTTCAGGCTGTCGTATGATTTTTCTCAGATTTCTCTGAGGACATCTTTTGCTCTCACTCCAGTTGGCCATCCTAAACCACACTTAGCTGTTTGAACCCCAGTGACATTTTTAAAGGAAGTTAATTTCTTTTAAAGGCGATTTCTTTGCTCTCTTAAAAATAGCTTTCTAAACTAGAACATTTTCACAGACAAAAATACCAATACTAAAAACGTTTGAAGGGACAGGCTGAATATCTCATGCTACTGGTAATGAAATATTATAGGTCCTTAAAAATGTATGGAAGAATTTCCTAACACAAAAGATATTGTATCCAAGAAAGGATCCGGTGACTTGTGCTCCATGATGCTGGGATGGAGCGGGTCTATCCAGCTGCAACCAGTGCTGTTGCTGCTATGTAACTTACATAGTTAAGGCATTTTAAATATGAGAAACTGGAAAAGAAGATTGTAGTCCTCTATGGGTTGGAGAAAAAAAAATAATGAGAGAGAGGAACCTGCAGAGTCCAATCTGCTTGTGCCCATGATGAGTGCAAGACACCCAGTTGCACTCAGCGTACTTTCAAGGCAGAAAAATACAGCTTTTTAGTCTAGCAAGAAAAGTCTGACATGAGCAAATGGCTGGAAGGTAAAGCCAGGCAAATATGTATCAGGGAAAAGAGGGGTCCAATTTTTTAAGGCTGAGGCTGATGAGCCTCAGCTCGTTGGAACAAATTATTAAAGGCAGAGATGGGTCTGCCTTTGCTGATGTCTGCAGATAAAGGTTGAATACTGTTCCGGGTAGCATCTTTGGGCCAAACACAGCTCATCCCATTTTATTGGTGTGGCTGTACCTGATTCATAAAGGAATTATATCCTTCATGTGGCTATTTATGACCCTAAGTACCACATATCTACACGGGGAGGTTTTTGTTTCTTTTTGAAGGAAATATAACTCCATGATCCTGCCGCTCACTTTTGAACTACCATGGCCGAAGGGGTTAATCGTTTCTCTGTGACAGAAGAAGAATTTTAAGTGTCGGTCATGCAAACACACTGGGGTTGGGAGAATGAACTATCAAAAACTGTCAGGGTATGAATGGAGTTATCATATGAATGGATTTACGGAGATAAAGGCAGCACCGAAGGCTGACAGCAAGGCAAGCGGGGACAGACAGAACGCAGGACCCAACCAAAACAAAGAGCGGAGTCTCAGGATGTCTGGGGGCTCCCCAGAGTCTTCCCCATCAGGACCTGTGCATGCCGATCCCAGCGGGCTGCCTGGGACCAGACATTCTCCCTCCCTCCCTGGCAGGGGATCTTTTGGGGCTGGAATTCGTTGTCTTGGTTTGTTGGGTTTTCTTTCACTTTCGCGTAAAATATTTTTCTAAGTATTTCTCAACAATCAAAAAAAAAATAGAGAATTCTTTCATCCCTGTAGTAATTTACCGTGTTTTCAGTTGTACTTAAATTTGGATTCATCAGATCTATTTCCACTGTCACCAAAATGGGTCCCCATTTATTTTCACTGTAAATAAACCCCTCATGATTTCAGGAAACAAGAATTCAAGGAGAAGGAAAAAAAATAATCTCACAGAGTAGGTACATATTGTGTGGTGGTGTGTTATTTTTCTGCAAATTTCGGGGTTTAATTTTCCAGAGTTTTATAAGCTATTAGTACAAGAAGGATGGAAATGAAGATGAGACCAGAAACACATCCCCACGAACCTACCTCAAATCACGCAAGTATTTTGGGAGCAATCAAAAAATTGCACACCCCAAAAATGATTTATTTATTTTTTGCAAACACAGCCCAAATCAATTCCCTCTTTTGAACTAATTCTTCACCATCCTCCCATCACCAAAAGTCTGTATATCTAAACTCTCGTTTCCTATTCTTACAGAGCAACACAGCATTCTCACAAGCTTTTTAAAGCTGAAAAAGCTGTTTCTTCTCCCTTTCAGAGCTTGGCTTCTCCCGCAGCCCCGACTTTGGCATTGCTGCAAAAGGGGTAGACAAGTAGGGCTGAATAGTTGCACAGATGAGTTTTTACCTCTTTTTCTTTTTGAGCAGAGGAACAATTAATGAGATTACAATCAAGAGATTAGCGGGGGAGATTTCCACAAACCTTTCCTCTGGCCCCCGTTTCGGCAGCACAGTGAGATTCTGGGCTTTCCCAAGGACCCCGGTGCTCTCCCGCGCCCTGTCCCTGTTCTGGGAAGGAACAAGACGTCTCCATCACTGTGCCCATGAAGCTGGGGAAAGGCGAGCATCCCTGTGTCATCCGCTCTTCTTCCTCACCGGTACAGTCCCCACACATCAGCCCATTCCTGTCACCCGCTATTTGGCTCTGCCATTCCTACGTGCCCTGAAATTCTGGGGAAGATGTCCCTGTGTCCCCCTTCCCCTCTGCACCATGTTCCCCACCAAAGTACCACCCAAGCTCACCCGCAGGCCATGGGGTCTGTGCTGTGACTGGGAGGAGGGTTGCCTGCCTCACGGACGAAGGGCAGAACTGAGCATCACCTGGGAGCGAGTAGACTAGAGCAGTGTCATTTGAAGTGCTATTTTCTGGCAGAAAATACAATTATTTTGTCACCCCCCCACCCAGGCCCCAAATGTAGTAATTTCTGCTCATCTGATTTTCTTTCAATACAACAAAGGTATTTCATATTTTATCATTTAACTTCCATTTGTGGTGTCATATAAAATATCTGTTTTAATATTTTTGCCTACACAACTCAGTGTGTAATAGTGTAAATATTTTAGTCTGTCACACTATCTTCATATAATTGAAAATAGCTTTTCTGCCTCCCTGCGCTAAAGCAATTTAACAATTTCAGACAAAATTCTTCCAGTGCTCCAAATGAAAATTTTCTCCATCCTGCAAATTTTCACCCATATAGAAAAAATCTGAGTTTTGGCTTTTACAATGGCTGCCATGCTGAAATATGGGATATCCCATGGAATGGCGATTCCCTTTTTATCTCATTTCCAAGGTACCCCCTGCATTCAAGACCGAAAGGAATAAAAAAAATATAAGCTCAAAACTTCTTGGAACAAATTTTTCAGGAAAGAGAAAGGCACTGGTACCTCTTGGAAGGGGAAAAAAAACAGATTTAAGCTTGTATCCAGGTTAATACATGTCTTTATATACGAATTGCCTCCCAATACGCGCACACAGTGCTGCGGACACCAGCCTTAAATTTGCTTTGCAGCTGTAATTTTCTACCCTGTGGTGCTTAAACAAACATGGGGTTTGCTGGGTGGCACAGACGCGGATGCAGGGAAAGAAGTGGAGCGTGGCCGTGGCAGTAGGCAAAGATTGCGGTCACCTTTATGCCCCAGGGCTACACCCTCACGCCGTGTCCATGCATGCCATACACTGTGGAAACGGGGTAGCAGAGCCCAGCACAGCCAGACGGCAGGAGACATCAGGGCTGTGCTGTACGTTGTGGGATCTCTCCACATCTCTAGTCCTATTCCCATGCCAGGGTGCTCAACAGCCAGTGCGGCAACTGTCCCAGCATGGAGGCTTCCTCCAGCCCATCCCAGCATCCCAAGGCACTGGGTGAACAGAGGAGCCATATCCCCAGTTCCACCACCCATTCTGTGGGGCCTGGGTGGCACTGAGCTGCCTCGTGACACCCCAGAGCAGTGCCCCAGCACCCATGGGGTACCAGGACCCCTGCAGGAGGTGGACCTACCACCAGCAGCTTTCTGTGGATTGCCACACTTTGTCCTGATGCCACCCAGCACTTCCTGCCTGGTCTAACCCAGAGCCCAGCTCATCCCCAGCCCCGTGTGTTCCCCTGACCAAAGCCGCTATTGAGACTGACTTTCCTTTCCAAAAGGTCTTGCAGGAAACCCAGGTCTTTCCTGGCTGGGGGCAGGCAGACAGTAGTCCAGGGCCTGGTTGTCCATATAGACACCATAAAACTCACCCCAGAAGCCAGTGATATCCTCTGCAGAGGCCACAGCCTCACTAGTCCATGCCCAGGGTGAGCCTCGTTCAGGCAGGTCTGCAGCGCCAAGAGCCGGGGCAGCACGGGCAGCACCATGAACTGCGTTCTGCCCAGGGCTTGGGCACAGAGCAGCTGCTGCACCATGGAGTGGAGGGCAAACAAGGGTTGGGGGTGTCAGGACACTGGGGTCCCATCCTGTACCCACAGAGCCCAATCGCAGCAGTGAGAGCCCCTTCCAGGGGCAGGAAAGCCAGTGAGGAAAGGAACATGAGTAGTGCTGGGAAGCGGACAGCTGATGGAAAACAGGGCCAGGAACAGCAAATAGCTGGAAACAGGTAATGCAGGTGAGGAAGACAGGCTGAGTGGGAGGGTAGGTGCGGGCGTGTGTTAGAAAATGGCAGCAGGCACAAGGACCCAGCCCAGCAGGGTGCCACAGACTGCATGAGGCATCACAGTTCCAGCCCATGGGCCCCAGCACGCTGGAAGGATGGCAGGGATGCAGGGGCAGGAAAAGGGAGGGATGCCACTGCCACCACCGGGTAGGGACACCAGCACCGGGGTTCACTGCAGACGGCTGTGCCGTGCTGGCCGCGGTTCTCAGGCACAGCAGAAGGGAGGAAGGATGCTGCTGCTGGTGCCAAGGACATGCTCGGGAGCAGGAACAGCAGATCTCTGGGTGATGAAGATCAGCAGACCTGGGAAGCAGACGTGTGTCCGCTGCCAGCAGGGATGGAAGCAGGCGAGCGGGTGGGTGGCAGGCAGTGGGAGCCGTGCTGCCGAAGCCAAGGGGGCCTGAGATGCTGGAGTAGGGTTGTGCTGCTGACAAGGGCTGGGGATGAGTGCCGCCGGCAGCAGGGTAGAGTGGCTGGGTGGGGGGAGCAGGCCTGACATGGCTGACACCAAGATGTCGGGAGAGGGTCCCAGACTGCAGCCCTACTTTCCACTTCAGAAGTTTCCAGCCCTTTCCTTCACAACAAGTCTTCCCACCCAAGTGCCCTTCCAGCCCCCACATCCTCCACATGCCTTCCTGTGTCCACCCACTCATTCCACCACAGCCCACCCATCCCAGCCAGAAAACATGGCCCCATGCTGCTGCCAGCTCAGGTGACGGGCATAATCATGGCTGAACTGGTGCCTGTGTTCCCATCCCCTCTTCAGCCACCCCTACAGACTGCCGCAGAGCCCTTGCAGGGAGGCCAGGCAGAGCTGGCAGGCATCGCTGCAGAAACCAGGTCCTCCTGCCCAGCTCCGAAGTTTAGTCTCTGGTGCAAAAGCTCCAGGATCAGCAAACTCAGGCAGGCAGGGACCTGGAGCTGCGCTCCCCCAGGAGCAGGGAGAAGCTAAGCCCAGCAGAACAAGCGAGCTCATGTGGATACATCTGAACAGCCACAGGGATCCTGTGGGTATCCCCAACACTGCCCTGTCGCTCCAGGGCCACCCCGGTTCCTACCTTCACTGGTGGTAGCGGAGAGGCAGGCAGCCAAAGCGATGACAATGAAGAGCGAGGACGTCAGATCCCCCTGTGCCCATGCCATGGTGGGGCTGGGCCAGCAGGCGTGGGACAGGGCCACCTGGGTCGTCCCAGCAGCTCCGTGAGCGAGCGTCCAGAGCTACGGCGCACTCTGGCTCATGCAAAGGCACTTTGCGCACATTGCTCACATCCACACGGGCGAGCGGCGCGGTGGGGAGGGAGCAGCCTGCCTGTCACTGCTCACAAGCCAATGGGGTGGGTGGGCTCTGCAGCGAGCCCCCCTTCCCGCGCCACACGGATATGCTGTACCCAGCCTGAGCATCCGGACAGGGGGCTCCTGCTCCCCCCTTCCATCCCATCCTCCCTCCCTCCCTCCCTCAGGATGGTCAGGCATCCCCCGCTGCTTCTCACCCTCCTTGTCCCCCTCTGCTGCTCCCGTCCGGCTGCTGCAAGAGTCAAACTTGTGGCTGGAGCCGTGGTCTGGTGGGGAGCTCTGTGCACAGCCAGGATCAGGTGTGAAGGGGACAGGGTTGCCCTTCAGTCCCAGAGTGCACAGAGAGGAAAACCCCTTGTGTGTGCCCCCCTTCCACGTGTGGGGTCAGGGAAGACAAACAGAACACCCCCATCCCCCAATGCTTTTCTGCATTGTCCCGGGACAGACACTCTCTGCTCGCCCTTGAGCTAGGAGGGCAGCTGGGAGGAAGGGACACCACAAGCCAGAGCACCCAGCCTGTTTGCAGACACACTGGCCACCTGAGGTAAGGCCAACCCCTTCAAAAGCAGAGTTTGGGAGGATGCAGCAGTTGTCCTGGGTGGGCAAGACCAGGCACTGGGCAAGAAGGGCCCACAATGGGGGTCTGGGCTGCCTCAGCAGCACTCAGCATCCTCCCCACAGCACTGCTGAGGAAGCCTCTGCATCCCTCTTGCTTGGAGCCACCAGAATTGCCGAGCCGGGTGAGTGCCTTGCTCAGCATTAAACACTTGGCATCTGTTAACAGACCCCCTACGGTGGCCACAAATGTTTCCCCATCTAAATGCTGCACGATCACTAATACCTGCCCACAGTAACCACAGATACTGACTCCCTCCTAAGCCACATGTGGTAGGGTTATCTGCTCTTCTGTGTGCTCATGGCCAGGGGGCTGACATGTGATTGTGTCCCCAGCAACTCACCCCAGGAAAAGGCAAATGGGGAGGATGGACATCCATCACCATTGACTGTCAGGCCATCCGTTGTATAATGTTCACCCCAGATCTGCTCACTGGGCTCAGGGCAGGGGAGCAGAGGGTCACACACCCTCCATCCACCCTGGATCCCAGTCTTTTCCCTGGAGATGCAGAACCCCATGCTGGGGCACCCCACAGTACTGCCAGCAGCTTTCTACCTGCTGGGGTGAGAGGGGCTCCCTGTCCATCTCACAGCATGTGGTGGTAACAATTCCCCATTCAAAGTGGATGAGGATTGTGCCTGCAGGGATGTCTGCACCACTCATCACCAGGACTTGGGAACGGCCCCAAGTCTCAGGTCCCTCCAGTTTTTTTTGCTCTGCCTGCCTGGGAAGCTGTCCATTCCGAGACAGCGCTGAAGAGATCCTGTCATCAGCACTATCAGGATGGGCCTGCTGAGTGGCTCAGGTGGGGACAGGGCTGTCGCTCAGGGAGGACTCCAGCAGTTCCCAAGGCAGCTGGCAGAGGCTGAGTGTGATGGGGTGCAGCTAAGCAATGGTCCCTGCAGTGGGCCTTGGAGCAAATGAGTAAGGGCTGATGGTTTCCTGAATAGCACCAAGCTGGTGGGAGAGCTGCTTTTCCACCAGCTATTGCAACCCAGCAGCCCCTTTTCGTTGAAAGGGCTTGTTACAGCTCAGTGCTGGATGCCCCAGCTCCATGTCATCCAGTGCTCAAGCAGAGCCTGGCATGCTAGAGAGGCACCAGCCATACTGACACCATCTCAACCCCAAACTCTGGAAATGAACCTCTGGGAAAGCAGACGCCACCTTTGTAGTACTGAGTGGTGCCCACTCCCAGTGTGATGCTCTAACACAGGGGGTTACCCCTGCAGACCTCCAGCACAAACTGGTCACCCACATGAGCTCTCTAGTTCCCCAGTACCATCCCAGTCCCAGAAGTCGCAGGAATGTGGGTCCTCCAGGTCTTGCAGAAGTGCTCAGAATTACCAGATACTGCACCTCCCTACAGCTTTTGGCTTTGCCATGAGCCAGGATCCTAGAGAAGCTGCAGTGCTTGGGGACCATTATAGAGTGTAAAGGGGCTCTGCAGGATCCAGGACACAGTGACCCAAGAATAGAATGCCCCAAATCGCTTCCAGAGAATGCAAAGCCTCTTAGAAACACTGCCAGCTTTGGTGGAGAGGGAGGGCACAGGGTACTTGGGTGCCTGTGTGCAGTGGTGGGTGCAGCAGGGTGCGGGGTGGGAGTCCTGGTGGTGGACTTTGCCGGGCTCAGTGTGAGCTCCACACCATAACACAGTGCATGCTTTGAGCAGTGGAGGGCTCTGGGAGGAGGAGCAGGCATCCTGTTTTCACTGGACACTTGGCTTTAGGTTCAGAATGTGCCATGTGTGCATAATTAGTGTGTGTGTCTGGAGGCTGGGCACTGTCAGGAGTGTGCAGGTCAGTACAGGATGCAAACACATGCAAAGAGCCTGGATTGCTCCTGTCTGGAAACACCAGGACACAGTCCTGCAGCCCAGGAACCCCTAACAGCCCAGGAACCAGGCAGAGAGAAGGCATCAGCCCAGGATCCCCTGCCCTTCTCCCCAGGTGCACTCCTCCCCAGGCTCCCAGTTGCCCTGGTTGATGGGATGAGGCAGGACGCTGGCCCGCTGGCTGCCTCCCCTGTCTCTCTGCATGCTGCTGCCTCTGCTCCTCAGTGAGTCTCCTGCCGTTGCCACGTCCCTCAGACGTGGTCCCACACCTGGCTGTCACGGAGATGGGGAGGATATTTATAGATGCTGCAGAGAGAGGAAAGCACAGCTCTGACAGGGAGGATCAGCAAAGGAGGGGACCCAGGCCTGGCTATACCCCCTTTTAGCACATCCCAGGTTATTGTGCATTTACCAGGGTGACCACAGCCTCCTTGCTAACTCAGCAGCTCAGGCCTGAGTGGCTGTTGCCCTTTTCACCCAAGAATTTCCCGTCACAGACCTGAAAGCAAACCTGTGCCCAGGCCAGTAGGGACAACAGCCCTGCCTGGCTCTGGTGTCCCTGCTCCTCCTGGGTCAGGAAAGCAACATCCAGGCACTTCTGCTTTCCTGTAGCATCTGCAGGGACAGGTGCTTCTGGGTCAGTGCTGGTGTAGGAAACATGGGTGGCAGTCCTTAAGGGAACAGCACAATCTCAGAATGCGTTCCTGAGCAATGTGCTCTGGGCAACCCTGCTCTGGCAGGGAATTTGAACTAGATGATCTCTAGAGGTCCCTTTCAACTCTGCCAATTCTGTGATCTCCAGGACCCATGCCACTCTGTGTCAGGCCACCAGCAGATCCAGGAATCCCCTCCAGCCTCTGCAAAGAAGGGGCTGCTCAGGGCAGGGTGCAGAGCCATGCTGCAGGACCCGGTAACCCACTGACATTTGCCCATTCCTCCATCTGTCCCCAGGTGTATGTCCCTTTCCCAGGGGGAAGAGTGCTGAGAGAGGAGGGGGCACAAGTGCCCTCTCCCAAGCCATCGTGCATGCTGCATCCCTGTCCCACTCTGTGCATTCCTATCCCACTGCAAAAGTAGGGCATCCTAAGTGCATCGCTGTTCCATTCACAAGGTGTCTGCAGGAGGAGGAGGAGGATGAGCTGAATGGGTCCCAAACACAGACAACACTGCAGAGATCTGAGAGCCTCCTGGCAACCTGGCAAAGCTGTGTGCCACCGTGGGTGGGGGGACAGGAGTCCCAGGTGATTTCCCCCCACTAATAGCCATGCACAATGTCCTCCTCTTGCCCTCCACCTCTTCAGCCCCAGAACTGAAGACCTTTTTAAACTGGGATTGAGTAAACAAGTCAGGGTCCTCCCTCTCCCTACCCAGCCCTGATTCCTCCCCCCTGGTCTCCCAAGCAAAGCCCCAGGGGTAACGTGACAGGAGGGGGGTGCTGGACCCAGGCAGGTGGTACATCCCCTCCCCTGCATTTTCACATCTCTGTGGCACCCACCAACAAAACTTACATTTGGTGCCCCAGCCTGAGCTATTAACAGCAATTTCCAGTGAATTTCACTGTGCCCCATGTAACAACACACATGGAAAGACCTTTAAAATGGCAGCTACTACATAAACATGCTGACAAGTTATCTACATCGATATAACGGTTCACCTGGAGCAATACCCATGGCACATCAGTGGACTGTACGTCCTCATGCAGTACCAGGGCAGGAGCAGATTGCTTGGCAGCAAAGTCAAGCATCTCAAGGACCACCTCCTCCCTGCCTCCCAGGGCAGCCTGCACTGGGCTCTTTACCCTCTCCAGTGCCCTGACTTTTTCCTTTCCTAATGCATTGGGGTTCTTTTTTGTCAAGGTGCCTGCCCTGAGGAGCAGGTGGAGAGGTACCTGCCCTACTTTTCCCAGCACCCTTGGGGGTCACCGGTATCCCCATCAATGCCTGGTCATCAGGCTGGCATCTTTCACGAGATGCCACAGCTGAGCATCCCCCCTAGACCCTCACCGCAGCCAGGCAGAGGGTGCTGCTTCCCTCCTGGTTACCACAGGAAGGTCACCAGTTTCTTCCATTAACACCAGCAGAGAGGGTCAGCCCTTGGCATCAGTCACGATGAGGCACAACTGTGGGAAGCCCTTGGCCAGCTGAGCAATCAGCACCCAATTAATTCAAGTTGAGGCTGGGGAGGCCTGGCATGCCTTTCTTCCTTGTCCTTATCAGAAATGCTGTGTATTAATATCCTTTATATTAAAAAAAAAATAATCTTATCATAATTTTTCCTCATTGAAGAAGATGGTTTGGAATTGGAGTTGAGACAAACACGAGCCAGGACTAACGGCTGCAGAAGGGGAGAGTTTAAGAGAGGCCTTTTGGTAATATCCATCGTTCCCTTATCAGTGAGGATATTAAACGTATTGAAATGCTAAGCAGCTCTTTAATGGCTGTCTCTGATTTTCATTAAACAAGCAGGGGATGAGCAGGAGGGAAGGGGATGAAGAACTGTTCTCTCTCTAAGAAATTCTGATTGCTGGATATTAACGGCATTAATGCTCTTTTATCCAAGAGCGCCAGGCTTGTGCTTGCCTTCTTGCCTATTTTCTGTCTTGCTGAAGTGGAACTAAGTCCCTGCTCCCTCAGGTGGGTGCACAGCTGCTGGGAAGCTGTTAGGGACAGGGTTGTACAGTGGTGTAAAGCAGAGGCGTCCCAGGGAACAGTTGTTTGGTACTAACATCTCCAAACCCCACCACATCCATGCTGCCCAAAAGGAGATATGCCTTGATGGGACAGCCTGGTCTTAAGCAGAGAGGAGACGGGCAGTCAGAAGAAGTTTAGCGAAAATGAAATCACCACAAGACCTCCAGGCCCAGGCTGGAAATGTGGCCCACAGGGCTGGCAAGAAGACAGCTCTTATCCTGAGAGGTGGTGAGGGACACGCTTCCCCTTTGATACAGATATAGCACTAAGTCCTGGCTGTCCTCAGGCATCTGTGGTACTGTAAAGACCTCAGGGCTCAATCCCTCAGCTTCCCAAATTGGGACTTTGCGATGGGGAGCATTGGAGGAAAGCCATCACAGCAGGTAGTGCCAGAGCATGAGCACACTGTAGAACTGAGGCCACACAGGGTCCATGGCAGGGGCTTTAGGGTGCTCTGCGGAGGCTCTCAAGCATGCCCACAGTACTGGCATGGCCAGATAAGCACTTGCAAAGTTCCAACCCACACTCACTGCTTTAACACCAGGACAAGGCTCTGCTAGCCTCTCTATTTCTCTGCAGACACCCCAAGCAATGTTTTGTTGGCTGAAGATGCAGAGGTGCAACGCAGTCAAGCCCAAGCACTTCAAAGACACATCAGGAGACAAAACCCATGAATCAGGTACTAAAATGACATGAGAGCCACAAATGTATTTCGCTGCTCTCAGTATCTCTCCTTTGCCTCCTGGTTTCTAACCTTGGCATGCACGTGACTCTGTTCTGCATGATCACAGAGGCCAAAGGCTTCGCTATTATAATCATATGCCTCCAGGACCCAGGGCCTGAAAGCATCGGAAAATAACACAGGGCTGTCCATGATACTGTGAGAGTCAGTGACCACCAGGAAAAGCAGTGGACCAGCCGGGTTGGAGTCCCCTCTCCTCATCCAGCACACAACCTCTCCTCATTCAGTAAGGGGGGAGAGGGACACAGGGGCAGCCCAGATGATCTCTTGGGAAAGGCTGGTGCAAACAAACAAAAATTATCTGGAGCTAATAAAACAGTGGCCACCACCAGCCTGGGCAGTGCTGCATGTGTTTAATCCCTGTCTCCAAAGAGCAGCACCTCTGATATTGCTGGAGTGAATGGCTCCGTGGGCTAAGCAGGTGGTTTGAGACACCTAGATGTCAGGAAAACACAGGGTCCCTGCAGGGCAGCTGGACGTGCAGGACAGTTCTCTGCCCCTCTGCCACACAGGACCCCAGCATTGCCCAGCTCTGGGCTATCCCTTGCATTTCTTGAACCTAGCTTGGGCTTCGTTCCTCAAAATTTATTCCACATTTTTCTTCTCTGCCCTCTCTCCTTGTTCTTTCTTTTCTTGTGCATGGCTTGTTCCCTTCTGGAAATGGGGCTTTATCCTGCATGGACAGATGAGCTGCTTTGTCTCTGCCAGGTGATGGTGGCACCTCAGTCCCCATCCCCTGCCACCCACTGCTACCTCCTCTGTCTGCACAGCTGATCACTGATTTGCTCCCTGATACCAGCTTTGTCTTGGGATTCCCAGACCAGAGTGAAGCCTGTGTCTGGATACTGGTGGTGAGATAGGAAGCAAAGCAGAACAAGCCACACCAGCCACCTCTAGAGTCCTGCAGTAAATTATGAGTATTGTAATTGAAAGTGAGTTACATCAAGTATTAACACCCTCCAGCATCCACAGCCTCTGCCAACCCAAGCTAAAGATCTCTGCTTGGCCCCACACACCTAGTGCTGGTGACATGGCCACCAGACAGGCAGAAAAGACCTCCAGCCCCACTTCAGGCACCCTTTGCACTTTTGACAAAATGCACTGGTAGCTGCCTAAACGACTGGCTTTATTTCAGGAGCTTTGTTTCTGCTGGAATTGGAAATCTCAAAGAGACTTAATTATAGAGCTAGGCAGACACAGGCATAAGCCTTTTGAAAGCTTACAATGAGACACTCTCCAAAATTAATTTTGACGCTGCAAAAATAACCAAACAAAGCTCTATTTGAAATAGGGTGAGTGATCGGGGAACAATAGTGAAACAAACGGGAACAACCACAGCCATTTCAGAACTCAGCCAGGGTTGCCCCTTTGCAGAGAGGGGCATCGTCGGGCGCGAGATGCCATTGGCTCCCTGCCAGCAGCACCTGAGTCCCACTTGCCTGGGCTGTGCTTTCACAGAGCTGGGCTCTGCCTATTAGCTTTTATCGCCTTAGGAATTTGGGAACAGATGACCAGCTAACAAAGGTAAGGCTGGCACCAGTGAAGGACAGTCCAAAGCCAAGGCCTTTTCCTCCACCTTTTGTTGCACACCCCAGGATCCCAGTTGCATTTTCAGATTTAATATTAGCTCTTTCTGGTGATGAAGTCCAGCTGTACCGGTGCATATGCCACCAGCTGGGACTATTTATTACCCAGCATAGGTCTCTGCATACACAGTTTGGAGGTTGTCTCCTGCACAGGAGCCACGTTCCTTCATATGGGTTGCTGGATATAGGACTATTTAGGAAGAACTGGAGCTACCCACCCTGCCCTGGCTATTATACAAAGTTATAAATAACTTGGTTACCTTGGATAACCTTGTAGAATTGCAGACTAATTTCTTCAAACACCCACTTCTTCATTGAGATTTAACTCCCTGTGGGGTGTGAGGGGTCAGGGAAAATCCCTTCATTAGTTCAAAGGCCAGCAGAAGATGAACAAACAAATTGAAATTTTGTAAAGAGGGTGTATTTAATTAACAGTGTCTCAGGAACTAATTAACAGATTCACGTTAAATTGTCAGGAATATAATCTATGTTTCAAGGGTAGGTGGCAAAGTGTCAGGGAGGGCAAACTACGTGTTTCACACCAAGAGAAGGACTCAGATCTGGGAATCATATGAAGACAAAACCCAGTCTTTGGCTGGGAGCTGGGGCATCGCTCCAGGAAGGACCACGTGTGACTCTGCCATTGCTGCAGCCGGAGGCAGAGAAGTCAGAACCTCGTTCATTCAGGGTCAGCAGGAGGCTGTTTGCTGCTCCCACAGGTCAGTGCAAGCAAGTCCAAGCTGCACAGAAGAGCAAAGAACATATAAAAGTGGTTGCTGTGCTTTAGAGAATCCAAGGCTGGCAGCAGACAGCATCACCATGTGGCTCTGGCTGCCAACCCACAGGCTCTTTACAGTTAAACCAGCCACGATGCTACTATGTCATTTCACAGGTCTTGGTTTAGATCTAAAATTTACCCCAGGGTAGTCTGCAAGGGCTTTCCCACAATTCCTCATGCTGTTGCCTGCTCATCTGAAGACTGTGGTATCAGCAGGATGGTCAGGAGCAAGAGGTCACGTTGCCAGATTTTGACATCACTTTTTCCCATACCACATTTTCAAATATCATGAGATTTACCTAGCCCTTAGCAGGGGTGGAATTTATTTGTCCTCTGCTTTGGGGAATTTGGGCTAAACTGAAGTGAAGTGGCTTCAGAAGGGAGCTTCATCAAATCCCAGATATTACAGGACCTGAGACAAGTGCACAGGAAATGGCACTACAGCCACCCAATGGTCATCTTTCTCTTGCTTCCCCTGACAGCAAGCTGTCTCTCATTTTTAAATATACACAGGTTTTCCTATTCTGTCTTTGGAAACTGTCTCTCCATAAGGCAAAGTAAAAAGAGCTCCAATAGGAGCTGTTTTAGTCACCCCAGCTTCCCCATGGGTTGTTCTCTTCACCAGTACCCTATCCAGAGGACATTATCCATTATTATCCATTATCCGTTGCTGGCAGTCCCCACATGGGCTCTGTTGTGTTGTCTGAGGTCTCATGGGACATCTGGCATTTGCAAGAGGCCATCCAAGGGTTTGATAAGCCTGGGAGGCAGGACACTGTCTCCTGCTTGGGCATGGCAGCCCACCAAGGCATTAGGACCACATCTTCTTTCCAGTCTGTGATGGTTGGACTCGATGATCCCAAGGGTCTTTTCCAACCTAGATGATTCTATGATTCTATCTTTAGAAATACTTCTCAACAAGCTAGTCATTCACCTTCATGGCAGTGAGGCCATGGGATCTCAACATGCCCCAAGACAGGATTTAGGCACCAGGGTCACTTTGAAGGCAGCTCTGCTGCCAGTTGTAATTATCCTGACTGTGCCATGCCCAGTCTTGCTGCTGAAAGCTTTGCTGTAGCCTCTATGACCTTTGTTCCTTTCATCTGGCTACCCAGGAGGACATGCCCTAACACCTTCCAATTCTTTGGTCCTCCATTCACTGAATTCATTTCTTGGGACACTTGACTGGGTGATGATTTTAGCAGAAATAGGTTCTTATTTGGTCAGTGGCACACTCAGGTGATGTCCACATGTAATAGAGAGAAGCCTTTTCATCACTGCCAGAGGCGGCTCCTTTTGTACAGATACTTTGAAAGTAAGGCCAGTTGCCTTGGCCTGGAGATTTAGAGTCCATTTGCCTTCTGCTACAGCACTGTCCTTTGCTCCTCTGAAGAAATCATCTGAGCTAATAACATGATCACCTTCTTCATTATCCTTCCTGTGCATTTGCGGGTGCTTGCAAATTCCTGCACTGGCTGTCTCTCCCTAGTTGGCATGGTGCTCGGTTTTTACCCTCCTCACAGCATGAGCTGTGACCCTCCAGGTGCTGGGCTGGCATCATTCCTGCTTTCAGACCTGCTCTTATCTCTGCCATGGGTCACTCCACTGGTGTCAACTGTTTTTAACTGCGTCTATGAAGCTACATGCTCCTCACCCTTTAAAGTTTTCACCCTGGATAGGGTGACTTCTGCTGCCTAGCAAATTCTAATTGCTCTGCCGCCAGACGTCTCTCACGGCCTCTGTCTCTCTCTCAGTTGCCTGTTCTCCAGCCACACATCAATCACTACCTCTTCTGAAACTTTGCTTACTTCCAATCCTCTCTGATTAAACCATGTCTTTTATATGTTCCATTTTTTTTTCCCATAGTCTTCCCTCGAGCCTCAGATTTCTGTGCCCCACTTCCTTAATTAACTTCCTCTGCCTCAGTCAACTGAAAGCTACCAGAGAAATTAAATGCTTCAAAACCAGCTGGTGTCAAAAATAAGGCCACTGCCTTGACACCTTCCTTTTTACTGCAGCCTGGTACACTGCTTACAGTGGCTGTGAGAAAAGCTGCTTGAAGCTCCTGCACCATGCTGGGAAGCTCCAGAGGAGCTCTAGCATCTGCACCCAAGCAGCTGGAGGAGCAGGTCAAGAGGAGAAACACTCCTGTTACACAGCAGCCCAAGTGACCAGCAAACTCACCCATGGTGTGGGACAGGAGCACCACACCTCTCTCTTCCAGAGAGGATTAAAACCACACCTTTTGCCTCTGCAGGTCAGCGCTTGCATGTACAGGTATGGCTCCTGAACACAGAGCCTCTTGCAGCAGACCAGATTTCTGCAGGGCTTGGAGAGAGAGACTTTGTGCTGGTGGGGCTCCTGAGAGGTCAGGCATGAACAGCAAATAAGAAGATGGTTCTGGAGTTGGGATCATACCTGAGAGGTGCGCCCCAACCCTAGCCAAATTTTGGCTATTCAGTTTTTCCCAAGCTCCAGAAACCTCCATTCTGTCTCAACATTATATCAGGTGCCTTGAACTGTGAAGGTGGTTTTCACCAATGAGGCTGGTTTTGTGGTGCCAAAATCCTACTAATTGCCTACATGGCTGGGGTGCTTCAGGTGAAGTGTAATAGGCTTTAACCAGCCAAGTAAAAATTCTATCTCCCTGCTTATTTGGGAATCTCAGTCTTTCACAGCAGAGCATCCATAACATGACCAAGGATTGAGAATTTCCAGACCATTTTTCTCCTGTACCCAGAAGAAAATGCTGCTGCTCCAAAGCCTATTAAATAAAGTTATTGAAGATCTAAGTGCACAGAAGAGGAGGGAACGGGACAGAGAGGTCACAGAGAGGCCTTTGCACAGCAGATAGAGACCTGGGTCCTGTTCTCTCCTCTGCTTGCAGGTTTAGACTCCAAGTCTTGGCTTGCCTTAAAGCCCAGGCAGGCAGATGTTCTGGCCAGGCTCCCATCTCTCAAGTTCTTCCACAGGCACATTAAATGAAATGCCCTTGTCCTGCTCTTTGGGCAAGGTCTGACCCATGGGGTTGCAAAATCATCTCATGTGCTCCCAAAGACTGCAAGTACTTCACATGCAGCAGAAGAGAGGAGCTGAAGACAACCCATACCCAGGGGTAGCAGATGTCCTAAAGCCTGGGCTTCAGCCTGGCACAGGGGAATTGCACCTGAGTCTCACACAAGGAGGCATCCTCCTGAACGGCCACGCTTGCAGAGATAAACCTAAGCAGGAATATTTATCCTGTCTAAATCATTTAGGGAATGTGGATGAGATGCACACATCATCAAGGAAAAGGCTAAAAAATCAATGGGTGAAGTCAAGGACTGGGCCATGATCTGCATCAGCCTGATGTATCCACTGATCCCACTTCCTTCCCTCCAGCAGAGCTGATGCCAGCACCCATCCCTCCCCCATTTTTATCTCAGGGCAGCATGACGGCACTGCAGAGGGTGTTATTGTATGTGGGAACAGCAACAGAAAGCAAACGGCTTTAGACTGAAGTCAGAATTGTGACCTGGAATCAGTATGAATATCCCCGTACCTCTGGGATTATCTTCAACCTGTCCCACTTCGGCACAAAGCCATTGACCTTCCCACAAAGGCATTCCCCACTCTGGCAGGCAGAGGGGAACAAGGACAGGGGCTGTTGGGGCTCCTTGGGGAAGCTCCCCCCAGCTTCTCTGAGCCCCCAGGAAAGCAGAGCAGCATCCCCACAGCTCAGATGTTTCCAGAAACCCCAGGTCCCTGCTGAGAGGAGGTAGGTAGAGACGTTGGTAGGAGAAAGCAGCACACCAGGCTGGCTGGTATCACTGAGGGTTTGCTCGGGTTCTGCCGAGTTGTGCTGTGGGTGCTGAGCTCAGCTCACAGCATCCCCACAGACTCAGCAAGGTGGGGGGTCAGGGACACAAATAGGATGGAGATAAGTGTTTCAAGCATCGCAGTGAGGTGTCATGGCACCCCTGCACCCCCTTCCCCTGAAATGGTCTGTCAGACCTCTACTGTAGAGACTTATCAAAGGCAGCAGGCTCCAGCTGCAGGTTGGGGCAGTGAAGCCCCTGGAGGATGACCTAATTGACAGGCGCTGGTGTGGATGGTGGGGACAGACCTCCCAGGGTGTGTGCCAGCATCGTGCTGTGGCTGTGAGCCTGCCCTTGCTGGCCCCATAGCCAGGGACTGCCCACCTGGGGCTGTCAGCCACTAATCAAGCCATAGCTTGGGCTGGGGGTGATGTGCAGCCCACTCAGGACACACCTGCACTTCCTGAAAGACAAGTTAATCTGGTCACACAGAGGGAATGAGGTACTTCACACAGGGGTGCCTGGGCAGCAGGGATGCTCCCAGCCCCATCTGTGCTGTGATCCAGCTGATCCCACGTGCCCTCTCACTGTCCTTTGCCTCCTCACACTGAGGTGATGAAGAACCTGCAACATCAACCCACCAATGGGTTTGCCCCGGCGCATTGCTGGGTTCCCATCCTGGGGCAGCCCAGGAGCTGGGAGGTCTTCATGCTGACAGGCATCCAGATCAGGTCAGGGATCAGGTCAGGGTGTTATCCAATCTGCTCTTTGCTGCTCCAGCCAGTAATGGAGAAGACAATTACAAGCGATAATTTATTCATTATTGGTTAACCTAATAATGGGTTAACCCATGAGTCTGTCTAAGCCTTCTTCTAATTAGAAAACAAGGACTAGGCCACCTCCCCTAGGTGGTCTCTTTCCCATCAGCAATGCCCACTGCTAAGCAGAAAGGGAGCCCGCAGGACCCTTGCCCCCCCACAGCCCCACCATGCAGAGCTGAGGGGCTAAAAAGGTGGGGGCGAAGGCTGCCTCGTTGAGAGAAGCCACCAGCAGGACTGTGCCCTGCCTTGGAGGAGTCACTGGAGGTACCAAATGTCATTGCAGAGGGATGCACAGCTACTTTGGAATTTGCAAACAGGAGAGGCTGGGACAGACCTGTCCCCATCACCGGCACCACCACAAGCATGGCAGGCTGGTGCTGAGCTCCCGGGCCAGAGAGCATCCCATCCAAAACAGCACCTCCCTCTCCAGGAACACAGAGCCACCCCGGAGCAGTGGTACCCATGAGCAATGCCAAGATGCCCTTCTCCTTGTTTGCCTGCCCACAGGACGGCGCTGCAGGGGGAGGCAGAGGCAGATGGATCGAGTGGAGCAGCGAGGGGTGGGGATGAGGGAAAGAAGGCAAGCTTTGCGTGAGGCCACTGAGGTGCAGACTGGCCAGGAGCGAGCTGCACACAGCTGCTCCCTGACTGCCAGGCCTCCCGCTGGGCACCAATCTTCATCTCTTTGAAATATGCATTAAAATACATGAGCCACACTCTCTGGCCAGGGCTCCCAGCACTGGATAATTGCTTCTTAAGTGCTCTCTAAATGCAAACTGCATGTCATTCTTACCACCACTGCCACCTCCCCTCCACCCAGTCTTTGATCTTCTACGTCTCATGACAATATTGCAATTACCCCGTCAGTGTCGGGACGTGGAGGTGCTCCTGGGTGGAAAGCACAGGGATGCGCTGGGCCGCAGAGTCCTGCCCTCTATATCAATGCATATGAGGGGCCAGTATGATCCTTCAAGCTGCTTGCTGGCCAACCCCAAGGCTGTTGGTGGATCCAGAAGACCACTTGGGAGTCACTAGAGAGGAGCATTGGTGCAGATCTCCTTCGTTAAAGAGATGATGTGCAGCAAACTGTGGCTGGCAAGCAAATGCAGTGCATCCTCTTGCATCGCCTGCTGTGTGAAACTTCCTGGGTGTGTGTTCTCCTTCCCTCTGGAAAAGCATCCACAAAGTCCACAGCCCTTAAAACTCAACCCCAACTCCCTGCTCATGTACCTTTTTGTCCTGTGGCCTCTGAGCCTTAAATGATGCTAAAACTCAAAAATCACTAGACCCCAAAATCTTTGGGAAAAAGAAACCAATTTCTTTTTGATTTGTGGGAAATGCTGAGGGAGAGAAAGAAAGGAAAAAAAAAAAAAAAAAAGAGAAGGAGGAAGAAGGAAAAAAAAAATGAGCCAGTATTATTCTGGATTGGTCCCAGGTGCTAATTTAAAAGCACTGTTTCCAGTCCTGAGAGAAAAGCTGAACTCTGATCCACCCACCTCATCCCAGGGAGATGCAGCTTTGAAGGTGGCAGAAGCCAATGAGGCTTCCCCGCAGCTCAGCCCTAGATCTCTGTGAGCATTGCTCCTCAGTGCTGCTGGCAGGGACTTGCCCTTGCCACCCTCTGCATCCGCCTGGCCCCACTGCCATGTCCTGGCTGGGCCATGGGGCCAGGAAGATGCTTTGCAGTGAGGTGAGAAAACAAGGCAGTGCTGTTTAGTGGAGCATGGTGAGGAAAACCTTAGGGGATGCTGTGGGGATGCAGCAGGGAGGAGCAGCCCTCAGCCACATGTCAGCTTCCTGATACTGGGGAAAGATGACAGGAGGGACTTGCAAAAAGATAGTATTAGCATTGCTTTCCTTCCCCATTCACTCTGGGTGGGTAACTCCCTTCTAACCACTCTGAAATCCTACGGGCATCCTCTGGATATTGATGTCCACATCATGCACTCCTCTGAGCCTCCATGCAATTCATCTCCCCCACAGCCGCCTCCACAACACCCACCACCATTCATTTGGAGTACCCACAAGCATCTCAGGCCATATTTTCCAGTTTCCAGAGCCCCTTGTCCAGTAACACATGCACTGAGTGGCCAGAGCTCGAAGGGGACTGCCTTTGAACTCACTCCAAGCTGCGTTCCCTGCCTTGGGGTGCAATATGGTGAGATAGGAATGTGCAGCTAGAGTTAGGGAGGGTACTTCAATCCTTCTGGCTGTGTCCACCACATCTCAGGCATTTAGTTATTTCCAAAGGCATTTGATGCCCCCCACTGCCCAAGAGCTGCTGTCAGAGGAAATCCAGGCACTTCATACCTGGCCAACTCATCTGCAAAGTGTCAGAGCCCTGCAGCCATTGCCATGGTCTTTGTGCCCACGAGCAGCTGCAGCCTCAACCTGCTTGGCATGACACCTGAGGGAAACACCAGGCTAACGAGCTGCTGGGGATCACTGCCATTTCAGGGAGAAAACAGAGCATACCAGAGATCCTGCCTTGCTCGATGCTGGCGGGAAGGTGCAGATGGAGGCAGATGAAGGCAGCTCCAGCAGAAGTGAGCTGGTACTTTGCCCTCTGCTTCCTGCTGCCCTGGATCCCAGGGACAGATCACTTGAATTCTGCCAGAAAGCACTTTCTTCCATCCATTTACAAGAAGGACCCTTTCAGTTCCCCATTGCCTCTTGCTTTGCTGAGGGTGACCGGGGATGTGTCTTCTCTGTTCCATTCGTTATTGTCTCCATCTCAACATGTTCTTTCTCATTCATCCCCTCTCAAACTAAATAGCTCCTTTCTTCTCTTCTCATGTGGAAATCATTCTCCACCCATTATCATTTTCATGATTTCACTTTCTGCTGTATCCTCTGTGATGAGACACCAGGATACAGCGGTTCCCCATGCATTTCTGGGCACGTGGAACATCTTCCTTCATGCTGGCGTGTCTTGTCTTAATGCATGTGGAAAAACTCATTTCCTCCCTTTTAGTGGCAGTACCATCCCCTGGTGAGAGCTCGTTGCTGCGGTTCCCAGGCCCTGTGTCAATGCAGGAGCATCAGAAACACATTGTGAGGGTTTTGTTCCCACCTTCAGATGGCCCTCTCTCAGCTGTTGCGTTGCCCTCTTTAATTTCCTTCTTTTCATCCTTTCATGTCAGTATAAGAAGATGTGCTACATATCTGTCCATGGTTTCCCATCAGTTTATTCCTGGGTATCAAGGCTCAGTGCAGCAGCTCAGGGGCATTCCCACCTGTGGGTCACACACAGTGTGGTCCTGCCTCACCCACCAGAGAACCACCAGCATCATGCTTATGGCGTTTCCTTCAGGCCTGCCTCCCACTGCGGGGTAACGGAGAGTGTTACACCCAGCGGGGCAGCACTGGGGCTCCTCTCCCATGCAGAGCATCCCTTCTGCCCACGGTGCAGCTTTCCCCACCATGGCCATCCTGGCCACCCGCACCGTCAGCTGCTTCCAAAGCTGAGCAAACACTCAGGCTGGCACATTCCTGATAAGGCTCTTTTTTATTCTGCAAAACAATGTCACACTTCTTATCTGACACAAATCCTCGGTGTTAATCCAGTAGTTGTCCAAAGTGGTAATTTAACCCCGGACACATTGGTGTGAACTTGGGTAATTATATCCAGATCTGCCTCCAAATCTGTGAGGTCTGTAGGTGTTACAGGTGCTTTGTCTCAGCAGAGATAGTGGGATTAGATACATCCTCCTCCCGAGAGATGGTAGTTCAGCCCTGGAATATAAATCAGCCTCTTCTCTGGGCTGATATGTCACCCTTTTCACATGACCCCCAGGGCTCAGTGTGATGCTTTACACCATGTTTCCCCAGTGACTAACCAAAGCATTAGCTAATCAACATTGTAGCTGGCCATTGCAGTCTTCCAGTTCATGGCCAACCTATTATTGAATGTGGTCTCCAGGTCGTGACCACATGTCACACCAAGCCTGACCAGCACAACCAGCAGAGCCTGGAAATGATGGGGCTCACAGTGACTCCTCTCACTCCCCCACTACCTCTCAGCGGAACTGAAGAACTAAAGCACAGGATTAACACTTGCTTTCGTGTTACGAAAGAGCCAGGTCAGGTAAGGAAAGGGCCACCACTAGCTGACCAAGCAGAGAGAAAGTGCCAGGACAGTCCAGGGAGATGCTGATCTGATCCCAGGACCCTTCTCAAATCCTGACACATTCTGTAGCTACCATCTGGTGGCAGAGCCTGCTGCTGGAGAGAAAATCTACTTGTCCCCCAGGCTGTGGTTGAGAAACAGGAATTTCCCAGGGTTGAGGACAAAAGGATGGATGCGGACCCCGAATATCAGCATTGTGCATAGGGCTGGGGCAAATTTCAGGTCTGATCTCTGCATGTCTAATGGAAAGAGATGCCTCCCACACAGGCTGTTCCACTCTAGCAGGGACAAACTCAAATGCACACTGAGGGAGGCACGCAGATGCCAGCATAATTAGCCACAAAATAGACTTTTCAGTATCACACAAAGAAAAATAAAAAAGGCCTGCGTGCTGATAATTCCTCGGCATGCCTTGGTGACAAGGAACTGGGACAGACCTGAGCTTCCACTGAGCCAGAGGAAAATGTATTTTTAAAAAGCAGATTATCTGGTTAAACAGAGGGCAGGGGGCTGAGCCGAGAGATAATGGGGGTGTCTGTGACAGCTTTATTAGGAAGTGCCTAATGTCGGTGCGATTTCACGGCAGATCTCAGAGCGGCAGGCTGACTCCAGGAGCTGTGGTCCCTGCTGCAGAGCCTCAGCAGCACTGTCAGACAGGCTTAGACGGCAACTGACCCTGGGTTTTTGCTGCAGGGGACAATGAAAGCAGCAGGGATGCTTTGCAGGGGATCGCCAGCCTGAGCAAACACCTGGGGTACCACCTGAGGGGCAGGATGGGTGAACACTGTATTCATCAGCCATTGTGAACAATAGGATTTGTTCTGCTAAGCTGAAAAGAGGGGCATGCTTGGAAACAGGGCAGGTGTCATTGCCTCTGCCACCTGTACTGGCCCCCATAGCCCCTGGGCTCAGCAGGCAGAGGGTACAACCCTGCCTTTGCCTTGCAGCTGCCTTCCAGGACACTCTCACTTGCCCACTCCCCTTGGCTTCTTTGCAGGGTTTCCTCGCTGCTCTTGTCTTGCTCCTTGCCATGTCATCTTCCCACATGGTGCAAAGATTCCTGCAAAGCTGGCAGGGTATCCATGTAGCTGGTCCCAGACAAGGTCTTTATCTCATCCCCAGCACTTTCTGTATCCAGGCCCTGTGGAGAGATGTCACCTCCAGCTCTCTGGGTCCCGTTACCCGCTCTGGCAGCACATCACATGCCACATGAGCACCCCCTGGCACTGACCCCTGCAACGCTGGGGTCCCAGAGATTTGGGACTGCACAGCTCCGGGGTGCAGAGGCTGTACTTAGGTAGGATGGGTGTCTGTGCATGGGGCACATACTTTCCTTCTCTGGGCCCTTCTGCCAGAGCAGGAGCACAGCCTTGCATCAGTGTGGGGCAGAGCACTAGCTGGGCACTCACTACTAAGAAACCTGAACTGGGAGCATGCCACTCCCAGGAATGAGCTAGCAATGCAGGGTACCAGAGGGCACGTGTGAGCCAAGGCTCTGCCAGCGTGACTCCTGGCCTACATCTCTGGGAGCAGCTGTAATCGGGAACTGGGGGCACTCAAACCAGTCTCTAATCCCAAATTTTACATGAGCTGAACAGGTCCTGATCAGCTTGCCTGGGGCGTAGGGTGGGATTGACAGCCTCTCCCATGCCCCAGCCAGCCAGAGCAGGGCCAGGGCCAGGGCTTCCCTGTGAGAGGAGGGCAAGCTTGGATGCTGGGACTGGCGCTTCAACGCACCCAGCCATGGCTCTGTCCCCAGGCATCAGACAGAAGATCCAAATCCGGGTCTCCAGGAACAAAAGGCTGAAGTGCTTCTGCCCCTAAAGCTCCCAGCTCAGCATGAGAGGACTCCCCAAGGCGCAGGGGAGCCAGCAATGAAGCTGTCTCTGACAAGGGAAACTAAAGATGTAAGAGGGAGCATGAAATCACAGGTGACAACCATAACAGGGGCAGCTCCAGACATGAGAGGGGGAGCAGGAGCTCTGCTGCATCCAACCAGCTCAGCTGCCTTTGTAGAGAGCAAAGCCTGCAGTGGTGGGGAGGAGGACCAATGTGTGAGATGGAGACAGTCCTCACATGGGCCCCATTGCCCTGTGGTGCTCTGTTCCCTGTCCTTCACCAACACTGGGGCCAGGCAACGTGTCCCAACCCCGGCCATGCTGCAGTTTGCAGGCTCCAGATACCAGAGCCACCCATCTACTGCTGTGACCCCCAAAGAAATGCACTGAACCACCAAGGGGAGCACGGTGCTCAGGTGCAGGTTTGCAGGGGGCCAATTGTCAACAGATGTGCCCACAACCTTCCTAGCACTTTCCCCTGTTGTAAGAGCTCTTCTCCCCTGGGCTGCCAGCCTGGGCAGCCAACTCAGACAGAAAATTCTCCCTCATTTCTCCATGAAAGCATTTTCTGTGTCATTATCAGTTTAACCTGGGTTGCCTGAGCCATTACACTGTTTTGTCAAAGCCCTTGGAGCTGGCTGTGCTGGTGGAGGTACTGCCCAGCAGCCCCCCATTGCCTCCCACCTTCCAGTGCCACATCTCCCCTTTCTGCGCCTCTGCACAAGGACACCAGCATTTAGCCACCCTTTCTTTCAACTTTTCCCCTCTCTCCTTTCCCCTCCTCTGTAACAAATCAGTGAAAAGAGGGAAGTGAGGAGGCTCCAATGACAGATGGAGCTGGCGCTATCATCTCTCTTAACTGTCACCAAGAAAATCACACGGCAGCCACTGAAATTCAAATTAGAGTTTTGCTGAAGCTGCTAAAACTCATCAAAAGATATCTTTGAAGTCCACTGGCAGGCTGGTCATTTCTTTTAAATTAGTCCCTGTTGAAAATGAAATTGCAGGGAGTTGGTGTATTAGCATATTGGAGTGTGAGAGACAGCATAATACTGCCTTTCCAGGGAGCAGAGACAGTTTGCTGCTGCACAAAGACCACACTCAAACTGTGCTCTTATTGCATTAGGATAAATGACCAAGTCATTTCAAAGCTCCCCATTAAGGGGGACAGTCTGGCACTTGGAGAGAAGGCAGCAGAGGCAGGTCAGTGCTGTCCCCACGTTCATGTCCTCAGAGCCAACCTCACAGCCGCAGCATTGCAAGTCCATGCAAATGAGAAGCCGTCTTATTAGCTGAGCCAGCTTGGTGAAGAGGGGAGAGGAACCCTCTCCCGTCCCTATCCAGGGACCAGTGGTTCCCAGAGCTGATGTGATGTGCAGTATGTGTGGCTCATCACAGCCCTCTGGGGAAAGTGCAGAGCCAGGATCAGTCCCACATGTTCTGTCCCATAAACTGTGGGTTTTTCCAGGCTGTGGGGTTTTTTCAGCACATTCCAGACAAACTGGAGTCAGCATCCCACTGCCCCAGAGGGACTGAGCCCCAAGGAAGTGCCCTGGAGACTCCCAGACCTTACCTGGGAAGCTGCAGCAGAGCCAGTGGATGCCAGGACAGACCACTTCTGATCTGAACTGGTCCAAACATGAGTGTCACTCCCAGTAGTGGCTCCTCCTAACCTGAACCCCACATGCCTCACATCTCAGAGGTTCCTGATGGAGATGAGTGCAGGTGTTCATGGCCTCTAAAGTCCTCATGAATCCAAGCATGGTGGGACTAAGGGAAGCACACTAAGACACTGGAAACCAGTGACTGACCACAGCAGGGTGGTGTCCAGTGGTTCTGAGAACAGCTGTGACATTATTGAATATTTCTCAACACAGAGAAAATTGGGTTGACATCCAGCTCCAGTTCAGTCCAATGCAGGCATTTGCCCAGAAACAATGGCCCTTGGAATGAGCACCAACCCTCTTCTCTTCTCCCAGGCTTTGCACCACACCATCTGTACCTTTCCTGAGGGGCCAAGCAGGAGGCAGAGAGCTCTTTCCTCAGCCCTGCCGGCCCATTGCATCCAGTTTCCTCTGCCTGCCTTGAATCTCTAAGCAGAGGTTTCCCTGTCAGCCTAAAACCTTGGGATGTCAGCTGCTTTTGGATAGAGCCGTTTCTTTCATTACCAAGCGGATGTGATGGGATTTTGAGTGGCACTAGTTACACTCCTGCGGCTTTACACGTAATGTCTTTGAGCCAAGAGCTATTGGCTGCAGATTTCACACAGCTCTGAGAGGGGTTGAAAGCGGGTCATGGATGGGAAGCATGGCCAATTTCCCTCTGAGCTGCAGGAGAAGATGGAGCAGAACTTGCCCCAGGGCATGTAACCTGTGACATTTTCCTGGGCTAATGCAAATTGCACCGACACAGACGGAGAGATGAGCTCCTGCCACCACAAGCGCACATGGCACTTGCTGAGCAGAGGCTTTCGCTGCGGGTTTTGTTAGAAAGGTCACTGCAGTCCAGGGCTGAACATCTCTTCCAAATTGTCAGCTGTTTACTGTGGATTTACCCTGGATTTCTGACAAAGGTGCACGAGGGAGCACAGACTGAATCGAACAACTACAGCATCAGGGTTCAGAGTGAGGGAGGTTTTTCTCCACTATCTTGGTTAATTCTTGGTGTTTGGTTGCATTTCCCAGCCTTGGCTGGGTCCAACGCCCAAGTGTCTGGATTGGATGGGGACTCTCTGGGTGTCCTGCAGACTGTGCTGCACAGAGCCCACCACCCCAATTGCCCAGGCAGGAGCAGCAAGCAGGGAAGCCGGCTCCAGGGTTATGGCATGTTTCTGCCATGCAACTCAAAATCCCCTGGGTGGGAGGAGGGCTTGAAGCAGCAATTGCAGTTTGCTGAGGGTCCTCAGACTCCAACTTGGAAGAAGAAACAATGCCTAGGGCTCACTGGACAGGTCACCACTGCTGCTTTTGGCAAGCTGGTGGCTGGCTGATCTGCAACTGGTAGTTTCATACCCTGGTCACCTTGGGCAAGGCACTGCCTGAGTTCAAACTTCTGATCTTGATTTTCAGCGTCTCACTTTGTCCCTTCACATTCTCCCCAAATCCCTGTCCCTTTGGCTTCCAGCAGTCTGGATGGGAAAGCAACAGGGCATCCAGAAAGCCATGCCAGAAGCAAATTTCTTGCAGCTCTGGGCTGTTAATCACCTTCTCCCTAGGATGATGCCAGAGGCTGGGATGCTGTAGGCTCCAATTGCTTTTCTCTTCCCATGGCAGCTTCCATCCCTCTGGAGGCACGGCAGCATCCAGTGGGACAGACATTGCTCACCCTGAGCACCAAACCCACCAGGCATCAATATCAATAGCTGCCATGCTCCTTACTAGAATTATCATTGTAATGATCTCTATTACAATTGCCATTGTAATGCTCACCTCCCAAGACACTGTCTACAAGAGACGAGGAGAGAGAAGAGGAGAAGGCAGCACAGGGCTCTCTGTTCCCATATCAGATACATGGAGGATCCATTCATCTGCTTCAAGCAATGAGAGGAGCAGCTGGTACCTCCTCCGATCCATCCCTGCCCCGCTGCCTCCTGCCTAGGCAAATGCAGCCTGGCCAACCCACTGGGTGTTAACTGGAGAGGAGAGGGTGGCAGGGAAGGGGAGAGCATGGACTCGGCAAGGCACAGCCACTGTCATTAACTTTTCATTGCATCTCCCCTTCCTCTTAGGCAGAAAAGTTTTAAACATCACCATTTTTTCCTTTCATGACCGAAGAGGCAGCCACGTGCCAATCAGCCCTTGCATTTCCAGCCCAAGCCTGGGGGGGTTCCAGCTCAGCTCTTGCCCATGGGGATGGCAAGAACGAACAGGCTTCCACCAGCCAGCTCACCAAATATCCCTTTTCATGGAGCCCAGAGAATCTCATGTGTTGCGGAAGTCTCTTTTCAGGACATTTCCTCAGTGACTTGGGCAGTTCATGAGAAAGATGAGATTGTTTCCCCAAGGGGTGACATGAGGAACAAGTGGGTTGGAGGAAGGAGCAAGGACTGTATGTTCCAGCCACGGACACAGTGTCAGTCCAGGGATCAATGTGATGGCCACAGTGTCCCACTCATCAGGAAGTAATCTTGAGTCTTCTCCATTTAAACATGCTTCTTTATACCAGAAAAGATCCTGTTGATAAGCTCAAAATGCAAGAATTTATGTAAAAGCTTCAGTTGGAGACAACATAACTGGGAAGGTGATTTTATTTAATGTCATTTCCAAGACGACCTCATCAACTCACCCCCAGCATCCACATGAGAGTTCAAGTGCTCTGGCCATGATCTCTTATTCATGACAACACATGGACATCAATCAATGATGTCCAGAACTAGTGATAACAAACTTGCTTTAAAACTCTTTGGGAGGCAACAGTGATTACAGGGTGATATCTCTCCTCAGGATCTAACTTACTTACCTCACAGATCGTGGCCCATTTCTTCATTTGTGTTTTTTTGTGTCCTTGTTCTGAATGTCTGTGGCTACAGCCTTCCTTGTGTAGGTCTTTTTCCAGAACTAGCTCCAGAACCTCCTCTGCTGTGGGTCCTCCCCAGGGCAGGGCAGAAAGGCTGAATTTGCAGGACATGTTTGGAGGGAGAAGTCCAGGTGACAAGATGCTTGCACTGGGGGGTCTGGTCTGTGCCCTGTGGAGAAGAACTAGTCCGAATTCCTGTAGGCTGGTGAGGATCTGCCACCTGCTGCTCTGAGGGGACCTTCAAACCAACATGCACAATCTGTAGGGAGTATCTTTTCAACACCTTGCTCAAAGGATTTATTAGAGGCAAACATACTTTTATAGTGTTCGTGCAAAGCTTTACCAACCACATGGGTTTGTCATCAACCTTGGTGTCTGGTGGTGAATAACACAGGGTCCACCAGGGTAGCCTGAGAGGCAGAAGCTGGGTGAGTGCACCATGACTGTAACTAGAAAACAAAGATCAGTTTCATGCTGCCCAAGAAAGGAGACACATTCTCCAGAAGGATTAATGGCAAAAATAGCTTGGTCTGTGCTGGGCAGAGGGAACCACATGGTCATCTCTCTCTGCTGGGGGTCTCTGCTGGGGGTCTGACATTTTCTCAGCATAGGGACAATTGGGTCTGGCTTGACGGATGGCTGTGCAGCAAGCTCCTAGAGCTACGTGTCTCTCAGGGCTGGATCCCCATAATGAAGTCTGACAGCACCACTCAGATCTGCTCTCCTGCTCAGCATTATGTTAATAAGGGGGCAAATTAAAAAGAAAACTACTTACATCTTATTTGCCCATTCAAGAGATAAATAAACAACCCACTAATATGAGCAAGCAGAGTTTGGAGGGGCTGGTGCAGAGCCTGACACCATATAGATAGGCTGGTACAGCACACCACAACTTTTTTCCCATCTACTGGGTCTTTGTTTTCCTTCCAGGAGTAGAAATAACACCTGCAAACAGCACAGGTCCAGCAAATACGCCCCAGTTCCCACAAGCATATGAAGGACTGTGAATGAGTTTTGCAGGTCCAACCAGGAGAAAAGGAATCACCATTTACCTATCAAAGGACAGACCATCTCTGAACAAAGGGATCCTGAGCTTCTCCAATCTGACAGCATCCAAAGGGGTCAATGTACAAATTTGGAGACTCCTGAATCCTGTATTTTCCAAAGAGGTATTTTTCCCCAAGCCAACCGTTTCATACTAATGGCTTTGAGATCAGCAAATCAGCACTCTCTGTGGAAAAAAAAAAAAAAAAAAAAATTAAAAATCACTGTCCAGCTCCAGTCATCTTCCTGCATCCTTGATCTCACTGAAGCCTGTCAAATCCAACCGGCACAAAGCATGAGCTGGAAGGATCTACACCTCTTCCGTGTGCTCATGGTGAGCTCACCAAATATGCTCACCAAGCATTTCCTCATCTCCTGAATCCCTGGACACAACGAGGACCACAATTTGGTCTTCTTCTTCCCCCTCCTGCCCTGCTGAGGGTTACCTCAGCCATCCCTGTGGTCTGACTTCCTGGGGCAGGAGTTGCTGAGTGCGGCCACGAGCCCTGTCCCTGCCAGGGATGAAGACCTTGGTGTCCCCTGATGCAGCCAACATGTAAGCAGACCGCTAATGCCATGGCTGCTCACCGGAACGCATCCCTCAAGTGGTGACAGGGCCGTCAATACGGTGGCTGCTCTCTGTCAGTCCCTGGCTGGATGGATTAGGGGACAGACTGACAAGGGGTGGCTCTTCCCCCACCACTGCCACCCCCACACATACCTGTTGACCTGTTGCAGCTGCTTGGCCACAGTGGGGCAGCCTGGAAATCGATGGGGATGAAGCGCAGGGACCAGGTCACATCCCCTTTGTGTAGTTTTACACCTTCACCTGTGAGGCTTGGGGATGTGTTGGGCTCTCACAAGGCCCCCTGAATCCCAAGGTCCAACGGGGCCCCAGGTGCTTCCTGGATGCTGCACAGTGGGGAATACCCCACAACCACAGCTGAACTGGGCCAGTGCAGCCCCTGGGCACACGGCATGATGCCATCAGCACCCATCCATTGTAGTTGTGTGCAGTGCCACTGTCAGCAGGAGGCAGATGCACACCAGGAAGCTGGCAGTATGGCCAGGATTAAGAAAGGGCTTCAGCTCAGCACCCTGGGCTTAAATTGGCTTAACCTGTCTTGCTACAGAACCCAAACCAACAAACTCATATGAAACAAAAGCTTCAGCAATGCAGCTGGGTGGGCTAGGCATTGCTCCCAGAAAGTTCCATGTCCATTTCATTGCACAATGGATCTAGGTATGTCCAGCACTCCAGCTGCACTCTGCTGCCTCAAAAGGCCCTTTGGGATGGTGCCACCTCTCCACAGCATTTGTTTGTTGCCTGCACAGACCACATGCATCTCTCCCACCCCTGGCTGCACCAGTGCTTGGTACCAGCCCTTCACCCAAAACCCCCGCATGTCACTGATCTGGGCTGGTCCAGGGACACAGCTCTTCCCTGGGTCGTGTGACTGGGACCAGCAGCAGGGTCCTGAGGGACCATGTATGGCCAAGGGAAGCCCAAGCAGCCCAGCAATCCTGCTGCTGCCCTGCCCTGAGTCTCCTGTGGCTAAGATCCTCAAAGGGACCAGGGAAGAAAGAAGAAAGATCTCCTGCTGCCACCACAGGTCCCACGGGAGCAAAAGACCAAGGGATTGACACAAGAGTCTGGCCGGCAACATCCTCAGACAACTGCTCATGAAGTGGAGACGAGCCAGGGAAGGCAGCCAAGCCTGTCCCAGGAGAGCCCATCCCTGCTCAAGAGCAGCAGCACGTCGGAGTCTCTTTGCTGTCTGCTGATGGGACAGAGCATGACAGCCCCACGGGAGGTGCCAGGGCCAGTGCAGAGACTGCTGGGACACCACACAGAGCCGCACAGTGGGACCACATCAGCACAGCAGTGCAGGCCCAGGACAACCAGTGTGGCCAGGACAGTGGGGGAATGCTGTTTTCACCCATGCAGTGCTCTCAGGGCAAACGTGGCAGCACTGAGACAGAGCATCACAAAGATGCCATCTCCAACCAGGTGAAAGCCTCTTCCTCAGTGGGAGAGATGGGGACAAGATGGGGTAGAGGGTGAACCAAAGCAATGGGACCAGCTCTGGGAATGAGAGAAACAGCTCCAGATGCTAAATGTTGGAGCACATCTCTTGGTCCAAGACAAATTCCAAACCAGCTCCAATATGTAACAGAAACTCTCCTGCCTTTTCTGCCACTGAGAGGGAGCAGCATCAGCATCACAAAGAGATGCCCAGAGCTGGCCCTGCCGAGGAGCAGCCTTCAAAGAGGCTGCAAATAATGCCTGAGAGCTCTTTTGTGGATCTTAGAAATGATAAAATTTCTATTTCTATTCTATTTAGCAAAGTTCCCCAGCTTTTCCACATGCCACAGGATGGCACAGGCCATCCCGGTGTTCCTATAAGGGATCTGCTGCTGCAGACCTGCTTCGGTGAAGTTATCAAGTAAAAATACTGTGAGATGGAACAGCTGAGGTGCACCTACAGGAAAAAGTCTGAAACAGGCTCCCCCCAGCATCCTTGAGCAGACAGAAGAAAAATGTGTGGATCCTGGTGAAACTGTAGAAAATAGTTTAAAATGCAACAGAGGGCCCTCACACAACCTGAGCCAGGAGAGACTGTTTTAGACACCAGGCTTCCAGGCCACCTTATGCCAGAGAAGCAGAGGCATCTCCCAGATCCAGAGCAGTGCTTGGCTCTAAGGAAGGAGGCCTCTGAGCCCTGTCCCATGACACTGGATCTCAGCCCCTCTGGGCTGTCTGCGCAAGCAAGGAAGAGGGACAACAACATGTATTAACTTTGTGCCAAAGTAGAAAGGCCACCAAAGGAGCTGTGGTGCCCTAGCTGGAGCATAGAGCCTGCCCTGAGCCCGATGGACCTTGATACCTGGCAGCAAGTATCATTTGTCCCATGCCTCCCCCCATCATTTCAGAGAGACAAAGAGAGGAGACTGTCTCTCCCTCCTGAAAGATAAATGCTTCCAGATTGTAGCCACTCGACAGGTCCACTGAAATTCATCAGTTCTGACTTGAAATGAAAGCTGTAATAAATCTCCCTGTTGAATAGGAGATCAAAGGCAGATCATTAGAGCTCTTGGATTACCCAGTGAGTGCACTTCCATCAGCTGCTGTGCGGCTGGTTCTCCTGTGTCTGGAACGACCCCTTCCCCAGTGGAGTTTTGACTCTAAAGAAAAGGACTATTTCCTCTGGAAGAGGTCTGGGCTGTGCCTCTCTCCTCTGCCCCTCTCCTCTGCTCTCCGCTCTGCATGGCTGCCAGCCATGTCCTTGGCAGCCACACTGGCACAAGCTGCTGCACAGCATGGAGTGGGACATTGCTCCACCACAGAAGACCAAGCAGAAGAGCTCAGTGTGGGCCCAGTCCACAGGTGAAGCTCTTCTTCACATTACAAACCTTCTGCATCTTCTTCCCAGGGAAGGAAAATCCTCCCCAAGCTCTGGGAATTCTCCCAACTGTTTCCCTCCTCAAGCCGCAAGGCAGAGCTTCTATGGGACCAAGTGTCTGTCTCACCCCTGGCTCTGGAGAAATGTTTGAGGATGTTGTGTTGATTTTCCATCTGTGGTGAGTCTCAGTGAGGAGTTTGCTGACCTGTGCCCAGCAGGGATCAGGAGCAAGCCCTGTCTCAGCCTCTCCAAACCCGGGAGAGGTAGCAGCCTACAATATGGCCATAGTCTTCATGGATTGCACAGGGAAAGTTGTCCCTTTCCTAAACCTGTGTGGGCTACCTTCTCTCTGCTTGGACCATGAGTTCCAGACTCAGCCAGTCACCTGGCTTCTTCCTTCCCTCATTTCATGCTCAGTAGCCACCTTCTCAGTGACACATCCAAGTTGGTATCTGCTTGAGGGTGCAGGGGAAGGTTGTGTGGCAAGAGCAGAAGGTAAAAGAGGCTTCAGACTGCAGGTGGTGAGATCCAATCAGCTCCTTGACCACCCTTTCTGGCTCCTTGATCCTTCTGGGGATAATCTTATCCCAGTCTAAGGCTGATCTGGTGAGACAGTTGTGCCCAAGCCAGCTGGAGGGTTGCTGAAGAGCAGGTACATCAGGGTCAACCCTGATTTCTCTAAATGGTTTTCTTTCTCTAACAGTGTGAGGCAAGTTGGATTTTCACAATGCCCTAGCCTGTGGACCAACCAATTTTCACCAGAACAAGCTGGCAAATGTCATCTGATATCCCTTGCTCAGCAGAGGTGGTCCCCACCACTTTGCTCCAGGGCTGGGATGGAGCTCATGGGCTGCCAGGAGACCTGAGGAAGACAGCAGAAGGACATGCAGAAGCCACACAGAGGACTGAGGTTTATCTCTGTGCAAAACATGTGGCACTCGACAGAGTGGATTTCATTCCTGGAGAGATATTTTTTTTCCTTTTCCACTGAGAGCAGGTTTGCTGAGCTTAGCTCTGACATGAGGGACCATAATAAGTCCATTAGCTTCAGAGGAGTTATCCTGAGCAGACAGTTCGACCTGTGATCCCTCATTTTACAAAGGGCTAAACGCAGAGAGGGTGCAGTAGTGGAAATGAGAGATCCTCTGCCATTTTACACACAAGAGGACTTGTCTGTGATGTGAAAAATCAGTCCTTGGGGTGAAAGCCAGGTTATGTGGGACTTTTTTCACTGTCTGAAATGTGAGGTCCTGGCAATCAAGCCTCTCACACTATACTTCTGTACTGCAGGGGTATGGGTTGTCTCACACTAAAGGGTGTCCAGGGACCAAGGGTACATGTGTTGGGGGTGTCCCATGATGTGGGGAATCCTGCAGTTGGGTGCCCTGTGATATACTCAGCAACACAAGGTGTCCTCAGGCACAGGGTACCTCATGGTGTGGGATGTCCTGAGGATGTGGGTGTTGATGCAGGGTGCCCAGCGCCCTGGAAAAAGGAACTTTGGTTTGATTTTGCTGGATACCAGCCTGGGTAGCTGCTGGGGAAAGTTGCAGCTGGGAAGAAGGCAGCAAAAGGGGTCCCAGCGCTAGGGCTCGGATAATGAAGAAACAACCCTGCAATTTGTAGCTGAGCTCACAGTTTTGGGAACCCTTCTCACTGCTTTTGAAATGCAAATAGGCACAACACCCCTCCATCAAGTAGCTCACTGCCGAGAAAAGCCCACAGCTCTTTGTGTCACCTCCATTGCAAGAGGTTTCCTGGAGCAAAGCCCCCGCTGGACATTTGTGCAGACAAAACTGCTGAGCAGGATCAAACACTCAGCTGCCCGGGCTCCACCCCCCCCTCCCCCCGCCTTCTCCAGCTGCCCAAATAATCCTCCACACTGAAAGGGAACCTGAACCCTGAGTGGGTTTGGGCAACAGGAAATGGAGCTGAGCCCCTAAACTTTCTTTGTGCTGGGATAATGGTCATGGTGACATTTCCGTGCTGTCCCACTCCCCACCGGCACCGACCGGGAAGATGAGCTCTGGAGCTGGCACCGCTTGGGGCCACAGTCCAGCATCAACGACACTTTTTGTTTAAGGTGGTAGTTTTAAAAAAATAAATTAAAAAGTGCAGCATATGTCTTTGATCTTGAATAAAGCTTTTATCACAGAGCCTTCAGTCCCGGTGAGCAAAGGGGATTATCTTTCTCTTGCACAAAAGTTCACCTCCCAGTGCAGGTCACAGGAGGAAGATTTCACCAGAGTAGGAGGCGTTTTCTCTGGGGCATTCACCCCAAGTCCAGCACTGCCACTCCCAGGGAAAGCTTTTTATGAGATAACCTACTGTCTCAAATCCTCTCAGATGGAAAGGGAAGGGGGAAAAAGCCCACCCCTGAAAGAAAAAAGTGGGTGCAAACTCCCTGACAATTGCTGCCAGCTTCATTTAGCAGGAGGGACCTCAGCCCAGCATCCCACATACTGTCCTAACTCCCAGCAAACAGGATTTGAAGTCACCTGGGGCTGTGTCCTGACCCTGACCCCTGTGATGCAGCCGGAGCACAGCCCGAATTCAGTCTTGTGCAGAGCACGGTCTGCATCTGGCTCCTGGCTGCAGCTCCCCGTGCAGGGCAGGCTGGAGCTGTGGGGGTCATCTCTCCCCATCGATAGGTTAATGCAGAAGGTGCTCACAGCCCACGCCTCGGGTGATCGCCCTCATCACTGACACACTGGGCAGCTTCCCTGCCCTCACCTCCCCTGCCCCTCCATCAGGTGGGCACTGCTGCATAATGGGATTTATTGCTAGTGCCTGGAAACTGCTGCTCCCAGGGTCCAAGAGGTGGAGAGCGAGAGGTGGGGGCAAGAGATGGCATCACAAGGTTCTGCAGCCCCCCCAGGAGGGCATGATGGATGGGGGGCTGCCCCAGTAGGGCACAATGGATGGGGAGGCCGCCCTGGGAGGGCATGATGGATGGCAGGGCTGCCCCAGGAGGGAATGATGGACAGCAGGGTTGCACCAGGAGGGAATGGTGGACAGCATGGCTCCCCCCAGTGCAGCCCCCACCTCTGCAATCCTACTGTCCCAGGGGCCGTGAGAGAGCGAGCTGCCAGCCCCTGCTGGGGAGGAAGGGTGCGAGGGGGGAGCCAAGTTCTCCACTCCTGGGACATTAATTGGAGTGACAAATACGCCTTGACATCAATTATGTTTCTTTCTTGTTCAGCCAAGAAATAATTAACTTAAATGAAGCAATTAGGTAAACTTATCAAGTAAGGTTTGCAGTACCCTAAGCAAACAGCTAATTGGGCTGTGAAGGGAGTAGGGATAAAAGGGGATGGGGACGAAACATCCAAAGGGGACCTAGGGGTCCCCAGGGATTGGGAGTGCCACAGCCATCAGTTCAAGGGGTAGACCCTGCAATGGGAATGTCTGGAGTGAAAACACCATCCTCCCCTCTGTGCCTCTGAACCCCTGAGCCCTGAGCAGGTCACAGACCCCACCATGTGGTCCCTCCTGCTCCTCCCGCGACACAGGCAAGAAGAAGACACAGCCCCAACGTTCTTCTGAATGCAGAGATAAGAAATAAAGTCACTGATGGGGAACCCAAACATGCATCAGAGAGTCAGTAACATGGGTCTCAGAGCATTCGCTGGTAATAGTGGGTGAGGCAGAGGATGGAGATGGATGTTCAGTGATGCTGGACTCTCTGAAGGAACAGCAAAGACCCAACTGTGCCTCACTCCCAGCCTCCTACACTAGAGGAGCAAGAGAAAGGGTTGGGGTGGTCTGCTGGGATGAATGGTCACAGGGCAGAGTCCTGTGGGGAGGGGGGACGGTGGCAGGGGTAGAGGTGCTAGGAGCTTCTGTGGCCTAGAAAGACTCCTGGAAGACCCTGGCTCCCAGGACCCACCACATTAGAAGAGACTTAAAACTCTGAAAAAGCTGTCTGGAGAGGAATGACAGAAGGTCAGGGCAGCCAGGCCACGTCTCCTGTCACGTCTGGAGATGGATGCTGTCCCCCCTGGGCCAGTGCCACCTCCTCGGGCAGGGGTGCAGACACCCCATGGTCTCAGTTACAGTCACTTTTCAAAGACTCTTTAAGATTTTTTTCTTCATGGTGCATCTAGCCCATTTTCCTGTCTTTCAAGCCAATGAACAACTAAATTTTCAGCTTTAATTTCCAGATTTCAGCAGAATCTATGGCACAAGCTTTTAAAGTTTGCTAAGGTGTCGAATCAAAATGCAACACTATAAATCATTAATGTACCCCTGTGTCGCAATGAAGCTGGAATATTTTAATCACTGAATAATGAAGTCAATACTCACAAATCTCAGCTGTCATTAAATATCCGCGTGCCTCTCTGCACCCAATAGGAGGGGAAATCTCACAAGGTGACTGGACTTGCTGACAGAGGTGCAGCCAGGAGCACTACAGTGGGACGTGGAGGGGGCTGGTTTTTGCAGCTGTTTTCTGCCGGACAGTGAGCATCCCCTGCGGTATCTGATCTTTAAGCAGTGTGGTTGCTGAAAGAAATAAAGTCAAGTTAAGCCGCTGCATCGTTCCTGGGTAGGATGATGGTGACGTGGATGCATTACTTGGATGAGTTAGGGGTTTTCAAGGTGGACATTACCAGGCTCCTTGTCTTGGTAACATAAGAGGTTTCTCCAGCCTCACTGAGGACAGATGGGTGCTGTCCGGAGTGGGGATGGCCAGACACCATCCTGGACCTGGAGAGACCCTGGAGACAGCAGGGTAGAGAAAATTGGGAAGGGCAGCTCTGGAAGATGGTGAACAGAAGGCTAAAGGACAGAGTTAAACCAACTTCACAAGTGCTGGGAAGTGCCTGCAGGAGACACCATGTCCCCAGCACAGATGGATCGTGTGGAACTGCAGCAACAGCATAGGGTGGGAGGGGAGACAGTTGGCCCTGCCAGGGGAAAGAGGACAGGCAACAAGGGTTGCCAAGTAGGACCAGCCTCCTTGAAGAAAGGAAACCCAAGGAAGGACAGCATTGGGCTGGCAAAGAGCCAGCGCAGAGGCTGGACAAGAGAGCGAGCTGCTGATAGCACTGCCTGCCCCCAGCTATGGCAGTCACTGTGATGCTCAGCTCTGTGGTCCTGCTGCTGGTAGGACCTGCCCTGTGGTGTCATGTGCTGTGACAACAAGCCTGGGGGTCCAACACTGCAGCATTGGCAGGATGGGGCTGCCATCCAGCTAGATGCCTGGGTACTTGTGGAAACTGCAAGGTCAGATTAGCACCACAGGGACAGGAGAGCAGTGTGGTCCAGGAGAGAAGGACCCAACATTTTGGTACCTCCAGAGCTGGGTCAAAATCACATTCACAGTAAGATACAGCCGATGTGGGAAGTAGAAGACATCAGAAATTGCCCCTACAAAGGTAGGAGCAGTTGTAACAGTGCTGCCATAGGGCTATAGCAGAGCTGCCAAATGGCCCCCTGAGCCACAGAAGATCTCTCCGACTCTGGAAAGAGCAGGTACCATGTACCGGTCTTTCTGGATACATGAAGTAACTGGGAGTCAGATACTCTTCCCCCAGGAGCCAGGTGAGACAAACTTTCCACCCTGAGATGTCCTACAACGTCCCATCTTGGCACTAGGACTGCACTGAAGCCTACACCAAAGGTCTCAGGTTTGATCCATTTTTTCTCAAGCAGGAAGCAGCACTCCTGAGTTTAGGGTTTGCTTAATACTACTCTGTATGCAGTAGGGAAGCCCAGACAAGGCCTTTTGGGGAAAAATGGGAGAGATCTGCAAAAAGATTACAATGACAGACTCACAGTATAGTTGAGGTTGGACAGGACCTCTGGAGATCCCCTAGCTCAACCTGTCCCTCCCCCTCCCCCCCAAAATCCTTGCTGTGCCTTTTTCCTCCTGACATCACAAACCACTTGGAGATGCCATGTGGGGGTAGAGAGTTCAGACTGCAGGGTTTAACAGCACAGAGGCACAGCAGGACACGCAGCCAGCATCCTCCTCTGAGTGACCATCAACAATGGCCATCAGATAGGACTTCTGCTTCACCATGTTTGAAGCCATGACTTCACAGGTGAAGCATCCTGGGGTACCCATGTCCAGAGATGTTTCCCTGGACATGAGGGGCCCGGAAGCAAATCCTGCCAAGCCCTGTCTAAATTTATTTCAACCCAGATATCAGCCATAGGCTTTGCAGTGGTGTGACAGGGTTCAGCACTCCAACAGGGATGGCCAGAAAATTTCCTTCAAAGCCAAGGAGAGGTTTCTCTCCCCATCTGGCAGCTACAGAAGCATTTGTGTGGGTGGTAGAGCTTTGGAGCACGGGACCGGTTATTTCTGAAGAGAGGACCCTGAGCAAGCTGGGTCAGTGTGGCAAATCCCATCTACTCATTGATTTTCTTCAAGGATGCTCTGGGGGAAGCTGGGTGTACGTGTCCATGTGAGCAAGGGATATTAGGGACTCGTGCAGCGAGATTATAACCAACACCGAAGGTCTTTCTCTCTTAAACCCCTCTTTTCAGGCATTAACAACTTAAAAAAAAAAAAAAGAATTCTTTGTGCTGGCAATGTCTTAGGCTTCATCACAGATGAAATGGTTTTTTTGGGGAAAACTGAGATGAAATCTCCATGGATATGTTCTGCATTATCTGGCTTGGGGGAAAAAAAAAAAAAAAAGCAAAAAAAAAAAAAAAGCCATGAGGAAAGCACTCCCCAGTAATGCTGTTTGTCATAATCCTCTTCTTCCATCATCCTGCCCAGCAACAGCCGCTCTGCTCTGCCACTGCTCCTCCTATGAGACCGGGCGCTGATGCAGCCTCCTGTGAGTAACCCCTGTCCCCACCAGAGCCCTCCAGAGCGGAGCAGGGTGGGTGGACCAGGGCACGCAGGCAAGCCTGTGAGATGCCCATCTAGACCATCCCTTGGGTAGCTGGAAGTCTCTACCTCCCTCCCCCACTCCTGTTGCCTCCTGGGAAGAGTTTCTGGCTGGCTCCCCCACTACAGCACCAAGGGGCTGGCCATGCCAGGAGAAGGCAGGAGGCACCAGTCTCAGCAGACAGTTCTTCTGGCCGAGCTTACACAGGGCTGGGAGGGGAAACCCGCTCTGTGTGTGCCCAGCCTGCGCAGCACTGCACACACAGTGTGAAGGAAGACTCCCCTGAAGGCAGGGAGGGACACAGCTCACCTGTAGGGCCAGAAGATAATGAAGCAACCCAGTGATGAACAGAGAGCTGCCCCAAATAAAGAGGATGGGGGTGGCTCCCCACTGTGCAGGGAGGGAGAACCCCCCTCCAGCCCTTATCACAGGCACCCCAAGCAAACAAGGTACATTGCCAGGCTCTGGCCCTCAAAGGCTTCTTTGGGGTCTCTAGAACACCAGAAGTTTGGTTTCTCCCCGAGAGCCCTCAGCCCCACAGCACAGCATGGTGGGCTCTGGGAGGGCGAAGGGCCAAGCACCAAGAGGTGCTCTGGGAGATCAGGAGCACTGGAGATGCCAATGTCCAAATCTTAAGGGCCCAGATTTCCCCCAAGGGTCAGGCAAGTCCTCCAGCCCCTGTTGAAGCCCATCACTAGCCCATCACAAGGCTCTCCACCTTGTTCTGCTTCCCATTGCAGAAGACCACCCAACATTTAAACCAATACCAATTAGCCCCCCCCTTCAAATTACAGGTCAGAGTAATGCCCCCTCCAGCCCAGGGGAAGCGACTGTTCCCACAGACCTCTCCCCACGGGTACCCGGCACGAGCACAGCCCCGGGACCCGGCTCCTGGCACAGAACAAGGAGTTGGCATTCGGTGGCTTTGGCAAAGAGAGGTGCCCGCTGCCAGGAGGGGAACCAGAGCTTGGGGTCCTGCCTGGGGTTGTGGGGGGTAAACGGGCAAGGGGGGCTGCAGAGGTGGGACACAGCATGCCATGCTGTCCCAGGGCTGCATCTCACTTCTGCAGGAGAACAGGGATGAGACACAGAGGAGCGCAGGGACCCCCATTGCCCCATGGCTTCCCGGAGCCTCTGCAAGATGCTCACAATAATCTCTCAGGCTTTGGCAATTCTTTGCCAAGTGCTGAATCATCCTCCTGCAGCGTTTGCATCAGGAATGCAGGAGCAGTCGAGCCTTTTGCAGTGGGAGAGGGGAAGGAGGGGACAGGCACCCGCACACCAGCAGTGAGAAGAAAGACCAGCAGTAACGGGCTCTCTTTGCCACCAGCCCCACTGGCCCTCCCAGAACTAAAGGGAGGAGGGGACAGAGCCTGGCAAAGCCTGGCACAGAGGGGCATGGGCAAAGAGAGTCTGGACACACAGCAGAGCTTGGTTTCTTCAGGGTGAAATTAAGTCGCTGTGAAACCCTGAAGCAAGTGCTACCCGTTCCCATCCTCCACCAGCGTGCAGGCAGCCCCAGCCTCAGCCGGGCAAACCTCCAAGGGTCCCACTTCCAATCACCTACCCTAGGGTCCCACCTCTGTCATGTATCACAGGGTCCCATCAGCCCCTGGTCAGCTGTACCCCCGATAATCTGAACGAGCCCATTGAGTGAATAGCAACGCCTCACCTCTAAAAAAGAAAAGCCCTCTCAAAGCACTGAGAAACAGATGAGTAAAAGTGGTTTATTTATTTAGACTTTCAATAAAAGTTTGACAGTATCCTGCACTGAGGGATTTAAAATCTAGCAGCCTACCCTGGTTACGCACAAGGACATCAGAACTTTTCTGTGTTTAATAGATCTACTGAGATGTGGCAGATAGCAGAGGATTATCTGGGTTAGTCGATGAGAGAGGCTGTGGGGAGCTGCAGAGGGAATTCACTGCTAACAGAGACCAGCTTCGCTGCAAGGGAAACGTAGTGTTGATAAATGGAAGTTCATGCACACCACAGGGATCATCTGCCCTACTCTGTGTATCGCCAAACTCACTGTCATCTATAACCACGCTGGAAACAGCCCTGTGTGTCATTGGAAGCTCAACAAAGATGGCTATTAAACTCAGAGACAAAAGAAACAACTTAAGGTTTGAAGTGCAACGGGCTAAACAAATTAAATATTATTATGACATTAAGCATCAGCTAACAGCATGGCTCTGCCCTAAACACTGTCTCAGCTGCAGCCTCCGGGCTGGAAAAAGTGAAAGCAACACAAGGTGGATAAAGGGAACCACCCACCTTTGTAACTGCCAGGGGGTCCTCCAGCCATCCCACCCACCTCCCACCAAGCAGAGCTCTCCCTGCAGAAGGCCAGAACGGGAGCTATTTAACAGTAATTGGAGACTTTCCAGATGTGCATCCAAGTGTAGTCTCTGCAGACAGCAAAGCTCTGCACGAGGCTCAGCTCACGGCAAGTACCTCCATGGGATGCACTATCTCCGTGGGATGAGCTTTGGGGAAGATGCCCTGGGTGATAACAAAGCACAGTGAAGGTGTGGGGCAAACCTGCAGGGGAGCCTTGTCCAGGTCAGGGCAGAGCAGAGAGATGAAGGTGGATGGCAAGGACTGGAGCTCAACCCTTCCCTATCCAAGTGCTGGCCAAGAAAGCCAAGGCCATGGAGTAGGTGGCATATGGCCTTAGCCTTCTTGGGCAGAGAGCACCAGATTTGCATGTCAGGGAAAGCCATCATCATGCCCGTTAGCAGGTTCAGCACAGCTGGAGGGGCACAGATTATCTCCACAGGCAGTCTGAAACCTGAGGCAGGGCTCTGCTCACCTTATTGCAGCCAAGAGGAGGAGAGCAAACTCCATCTCCATCATGAAGCCTTCAATGGCTGGAAGACCTGTGGGCTGAGATCATTTTGCATAGAACAAAGCTAGAGCTAATTTATCTGGACAGAGACATTTGTTGGCAGTGACTTCGTGCTCCAAATGAGGATGTGGACAACAGACCCATCCTAGCCAGCCCTCCCCATCTGCAGGAGGCTCTGGGGGAGTGGGAAAAGGTCTGGGAAGCACAGAGAATGCAAGCAGCCCGCCTGCCCAGCCCAGGCTTCCCATATGCTGCAGAGCTCTAAGCATCCCTGATCCAAGGGATGAAGGAAATACCAGTCAGCAAACTTGACCCTGAGCTCTCTGGGAAGGGCAGGCATTGGCTGCTCCCCTTAGAAGTGAAACGGTTGCTGTTTAGATGGCCCTCAATGCTGGGCATCTCAAGGGTGTCTGGGAGGGGAAGGGAAATAAGGCAAAGCATTTATGTTCCGTACAGATGGACTCTTCCCAGTGCTGATGCCCCCTCAGCACTTTGCCTTTGCTAGAGCAGAAAGGACCGAAGGCAGTCCCTTGGCACAGCGGGATAAGGCAGATTTTCCACCCTTTGACTTGTGCTGGCAGTTGTCACCTGCACAGCCTCCCTTTTGTCATTTACTTGTCACACACTGCTGTGGGCAAGCAGCTGGATGGGAGAGACATCCATAGAGCCGCAGCGATGCACAGAGCAGGGGCAGTAGCAAACACCTCCCCACTTCTGCCAAAAACAGCTCCTAAAGCCTCCAAACACCACTCAAGGCTCCATGCACCTCCAGTTGCAACCAGCAGACCCCAGGATGGTTTCAGACATCCTGACTGCAGTCCTCCCCGTGCAGCCAGCATCGCCTCCTC
>BJBW01010623.1:69342-86920 GCA_004320125.1 Scolopax mira
AGAATCACAGAATCATCTAGGTTGGAAGGGACCTTCAAGATCATCTAGTCCAAACATCAACCTAACTCTGACAAAAAAACCCGTCACTAAACCATGTCCCCCAGCACCACGTCAACCCATCTTTTGAACACCTCCAGGGATGGTTCCTCAACCACTTCCCTGTGCATTCCAAGGCTTGATAACCCTTTCCATGGAAACATTTTTCCTAATCTCCAACCGGAACTTCCCCTGGTGCAACTTGAGGCCGTTTCCTCTTGTCCCATTACCTGTTCCTTGTGAGAAGAGACCGACGACCCCTGGCTACCCCCTCCTTTCATGGAGCTGGAGAGAGCGAGCCCCAGCTCCCTCAGCCTCTCTTCACAGCACTTGTTCTCCAGACCCGCTCCAGTCTTTTTTTGTGGTGAGGGGGCCCAAAACTGGACACAGCCCTCAAGGTGGGGCCTCACCAGTGCCCAGTACAGGGGCATGATCACCTCTCGGGTCCTACTTACCACACTATTCTTGATCCAGGCCAGGATGCTGTTGGCCTTCTTGGCCACCTGGGCACATTGCTGGCTCACGTTCAGTTGACAGTTGACCAACACACCCAGGTCCTTTTCTGCCAGGCAGCTCCAGCCACTCTGCCCCAAGCCTGGAGTATCCATGGGGTTGTCCTGCCCCAACTGGCAAGGGCTTACTGTTTCCTTGCAGATCACAGAAACAGGGGCTGTGACCCAACTTGTGGGTGCTTCCTGACCCTGCTCTGGGTTGTAGGGGAGAGCTCTATGTCATGGGCACCTCGCAGCATCCATGTGCCTCATATTAAGTGGATGAAGAGCCAGATCACTATATCAGGTTTGCTTAAAAGTGATGAGAAATCTGGGCAGATTTCCTGCTTTTTAAGTGACCGTAAATGGTGCAGGGAAGGAAAAGTGAGACCTTCTGCTTGTGGTCTCTCCAGGTGCTGGAGAGGGGCTGGCTGGAGATCTGATAAAAGGAATTACTGTTTTAAGGCAGGAAATCAGGAAATGTGGTGCCTTACTCCAGCGAGGCACTGTACAGCTGACTGTGGGGGGGGATCAGACACATTAATGGCTGCCTGAGAGGCAGCTGAGCCTGCTCCATTAACCAGCCTCCTCCTCCCCATGACAAAAGGTTCCTGAGCCCATCTCCCAGGGAAACACCTAGGCTCTATCCATCTGCAGCAAACCAAGGATATTCAGGAGAGGGAATTCCCTCTGGCTGCCTCAGCATCTCGTCTCTGCCCTGTGAAACGCCGCTTGGCTTCTACTGAGCTGGAGGCTGTTGAAAATGACACTTCCCTTCTCCAGTACTGGAACTTGCTGGGGACAAGCTGGACTGGTAACAAACCCTGCCAAGACACCACCATCAGCCAGGGCACAGGGGTTGCTAGGGCCTTCAGACCCCTGGTACTGGTTCTCCTCCTCCTCTTCCCCAGGAGAGGCTTCAAGCAACATCCCCCCTCTCTCTGTGCTCCTGCCACCTCCCCTCCTCGCTCCTGGGCAAGGCAGCAGCATCTCTGTACCTAATCACAGATGGGCTGGATTTAAAAATAACAACCAAACCCAAAGCCAAAGCCCAGAGCACAGAATTTACACATATCATGTGTAAATACCATTTCGGGCTGGCAAAGTCACACTTTGGATTGGGAAATGCCAAGATGGGGCTGCTCACAGTCGTTGCCGTACCCTGCCTTTCCCAAAGGAGCCTTCAGTGAACAGGACAGACACCAGCTCAGAAGGGATGTTGTGCAGAGCACAGGCAGTTCCAAACAGTCACAAGCTTAATCCTGCACCCAAAATTATACCAATTAGTGCACAGAGATATATAAATCACTAACTGATCTAATGTCCTCCATGGGATGTTACTCCCCAGGCTCCTTACAGACACTGCTTTTCCCAAATGCCTTGGGCACCAGCAACAGGAGGACAAATGAAGTGCAGGACAGTCCCCTGCCTCAGCCTGACCTGACAATAGCTTCTTCTCTTTCTTACAGAAGATGTCACCAAGGTCAAGAGAGCCACAGGACCCCACGTAATTCAATGGGCCACACAGCACCTGGAAAACAACCTGCAAAAATCACGTTTTCAGAAATAAGGATTTTTCCTTCCTATCAATTGCTTTACATGAGACCGTGCAGCCACATCTTTCATTCTCCATGGTTTTTTTTTTACAGAGGAAAAAAAAAGAATATTCAGCATAACAAGAAATTGCTAGTGATCAGCATCTTCACCATTGGACATGCCAGACCAGGATGTGCCCTGGGAAACACATCTTCCCTCCGGGTAGGACATAGGTGTTGTTCACATTGCAATTTGCTCCACCTGCCTATTTCATCCATCAAGAATGAACTGGAACAGGGGGATCTGAGTCATTATCTCCTCCTAATGATACAGGAGATGCTCGATAGTCCCCACACAGCCACAGAGCTCTCACTGGTTGTACACTGCTGGCAGGACTCTGCTGAGGATACACCTATGCAGGCTCTTGCCAGATACAAAGGCAGGAGAGATGACCCCGAACAGGAGGCATGATGGTGAACTACATCTGATGTGTGATTTACACCATCCCCCTTCCACTGTGACAACACTCACTCACAGGGACCAAAGGGATGAAAGTCAAAATGCACCACTGGCATGCTTTTCTCGAGCTAAGCCTTATGAGAGGTCTATAAATAAGGCATCTTCTCCCCAAAACCTGCTAAACCTTTAGTCTTCCTCCAGAGTTTTTCAGGAACAAAGGGATATCAGCTTTACCAAGGTTGTTGGGATTTCCACAGCTTCCAGCCCCCACAGAGCCAGAACAGTGGAAACAGCTTCCAACTCCACCAGCCTGTGGGACAAAATTCACCACTTACCTCCTGACACATCTGCTCAGAGACCATCAATACATACTCTCTTATTCTGTCACTATTCCCATGCTCATCCTAAGTATCACACATAGGTCTTCTGTCTCCAGGCAGGCATCAGATGGTCTCCAGCAGTTCCCCCTCTGCTCTTCATAGAGGCCACAGCCCAATTTTAGGCTCTTCTTTAAGCAGTGATATCCAGGGCTTGAAGGTACCCTGACCAGGGCTTGGAGTTGTCCTTCAGCCTGGCAGTGGCTCAAGGTCTCTTCATGCCTGCCAGCCCAGGAGCTGGGTAAGGCCTGGGAAGGTGAAGAGGAGCTTCGGCAAAGGCAGAGAGGCACCTCGCCCTTAGCACTAATCCTCAAGACCTTGAGCACCATCTCCTGGTCATTCCTAGATTCTATGGCAACTTAACCTCATGCTTCCCCCATTTCTTCCCCGGCAAAAAGCCTGGAGGACAAGCTGCTTGTGAAACTGAGGAAGGTAGGAGCCCTGCACAACAAGTGCAACCCTTCAACAGGGTCACGTGTGTGATGCCACACACACACAAAGTGCCACAGAGAACGTGAGTGTCACCAAACCCCTTCTCCTGGGGTTACTCTTTGCTGTTCACTTCTTTTCTCCAAGCTCCAACAGGAACAACAAACTATCTCACTGGCATCAATGCCTTGGCACTCTCTGTGTGGCTGTCTCTGCCTGGTGTCCATGAGCAGCAGCACAAGATGATGCTGGAAAACTCCAATCTGTTCTTCCCCTGCGCTGCTGTGGAAGGAGGCTGCAGGCTCTTGGGCTGGGACATGTGGTGGGGAATCACTGCTCGGCATGGAAATATCACAGTGGCAGAGTTCAACCTTTTGGCACGAGGGAAAGGAAGATAAATGCTACCAGTCCCTCTAGAGCCACAGGAACTCTGCATCTATCTAATTGCACTTCATAACAGATTCAGCAAACCATTAATTATAAGATTATATTTTAGGAAACAGCAGATAAAAAAGCTTTCTGAAACTTAGCCTTAAAGGGGCTGGTGTGCTGCAATGAAGCTGCTGCACTGCGCTGTCACCAGAGAAGCAAACTTCACAGTAGATATCTGAATGCATTTTACAAAAGCAATGCCCCGTGTAACCCAGGGCACTGACTGTGTGTGGTAACAGCAGCACAACCAGAAAGAAACACCTTCATTAGTACCAAGCCACCAATACCAGTCATGGAGGTCCTGCCAAGCAGGTACAGCTCTTCCTCAGATGCGGCGCCCTCAGCATGTCCCCAGTGCACCCCGGGGAGGCAGGAGATGTCAGAGCTGCTCCCTCACAAAGGGGGATGCCCAGACCTGCCTGTGACTGTTTCTTGTGAGGCACAGTCACAGCATAGATGTGGACAGGACCAGACCTGTACTACACAAGGTACCACTTAAACACTCCAAAGCCATTTAACACAACTCCCAGAAAGTCTCTGCTCAAGGCCCAAGTGCCAGTTCTGTGCTGGAGGACTTTTCTAGCTGGCACAACAAGCAGCACAAAGCACAAAGGGACCAGGGGAAGCAACCGAAGAACCAGGCTGGATTGAGCAACCTGGTGGGTCTGGTGGGAGGTGTTCCTGCCCAGGGTAGGGGTAAAGACCTGGATGGTCTTGAAGGTCCCTTCCAATCCAAACCATTCTGTGATTCTGTAACAAAGCAGCCCTTACTCACCCTGCAGAACAGCAGACACCTGCAAACACATCACTGATCCAGCCATAGAAATCTCCACCCCAAGTTCTCCAAACAACTTTTTCTTTGGCTTCACATAGCCACCCAACTTTGTCCAGCACTGTTCTCCTCCTCTCCACTCTGCTCACAGCAGTGAAAGAACACGCATAAACACACACAGTTCCCATCTTCTCCTTTGCTGCTTTATTTCTCTTGAGCCAGGAAGGTTGGGTGGTCCAGCTCACCTGAGCTGCTGACTGCAGGGAGACCCCTGTTAATGTCTACAGACCTCTCCTGTCCTTGCCTCCTGCCCTTGGCCACGCTGTGCTCACTGGAGGTCATTTTGTTTGCAGTGTCACATAGCAGGGGCTGTTTTCCCAAAGAAATCCTGAGTCTCCCTCAGGAGCAGCAGTGAACAAGTCTAGTGGATACTGGGAGCACTGCATGGGCACCCGCTGCACGCTCTCACTTGGTTTCTTCACAAATCAGAGTGACTTTGTCATCAAACAAGTCCTCCACAGTCACTGCCACCAGCTCAGAGCCAGCTTGGCTCATCCAGGATTCCAATAACGTCACAAAGACTTGGGAGCCAGCGAGTTGGGGCTCATCAAAAGAGATGATGTGCTCTGTGGCTCCTTGCTCCGATGTCCGAATTACCTGTGTGGAAGATGACCTGAGTCAGACATTTACAGCACCACTTTGCCCACAATTCTTTGCGGCCCACATCTTTCTCAGCCACAGCTCTGGTAATAACACTTAGCTTCACACCAGAGGTCTGCAATTACAATAGGTATGAGACTAATGGGAAACACCAAACCACACACTCTGATGATGCAAAAGAGAAGACAGGAGAGTAATTTAAATATTTGTCTCCACAAAATTGCTATAATTTAGCTCCACAAGCAGTTGTAGACAATAAATGCTTTGTGATTATCCACTGGAGGAACACCAGCCCAGGGAATCTTGCACACTTGGCTCCCTCATCCAAGGAGCTCTTCTCCAGTGATGGCTGAGATACTGAAGAGAGTCTGGGTTCAAGCCCAGCATTTGGCTTCCAACAAAACAATTATAATCTCAAGGGGTATGTCATCTGGATTTCAATAGCCTCTGAGGAACCAGACACCTCTGCACACACTCCTCAGCTCCTGAAAACCAGGACTATGCTGCTTCCCCTCCAGTGAGCCCATCTCACACCAGCACAGAAAGCCCAGAGCCCTGTGGGCTGGGTGGCTGGACCCCCGGGCTGGACCCCTCTAAAACGGGGAAATCAAGGAGCAGAAGGGGTGACCCTGCAGCCACAGGGTGGCTTTGGGAATTATAAAAGGGATGGAGAAGGGAGGATGGATGAATAACCGTGGGGGCCATGGCATATAGCAGTCTTTACCTGCACAATCTGGGTTGTGGTGAATTCGGAGAAGACCACCTTGGGATGCTCAGCGCTGTAGTGCCCCTCCAGCTCGTCCTGGGAGGGGAAGAGCTCCCCATAGAGCTCACAGGGGAAGGTGCTCTCTGTCTGCTTGAAGTGCTCGGTGGCAACGTGGCTCTGCAGGGCCCTGGGAAGTGGAAGGCAGCTGAGCAGCACAAGCCATGAATGGGCTGTGAGACTGCAGGGACAAGTGCTGTCCTGAGCCTGGGCTGCAATGGCCAGAGTCACCCCCTGGGCACAGGGAGCTGCAAACAGACAGGAATACAGGGCGGAAATCCACCAGGCACTTGGGACATGGCTTGTGCCAGTGTCCTGTCTCCTGGTGCACCACTGTCTGCTCAGTTCTAGCTCTGTCTCCCTGCAGCACTGGCAATCAGAAACCAGGCTGGTGTACAATTGTAGCTGCGTCTGACCTATCTTACAAACATCTCTTCTCCCTGTTCCTTTTCATCACCCAGCACCGCTCCTTGTTGGCCTGGCTTGCAATGTCTCCTGCTCTGACATCCCATGCACAGCCCTGGAGACCCACCTTTTGTAGTAGTCTGGCCTCCCAGTTCACCCTGCCCCACAGCCGTGCTTCAGCTTGCCAAACAGCCCTTGAGGTGGTCTCCCCAAGCCCAGGTCCCTCTCTGATCCTTTTGGTGCTAAACTCACTTTTTTCTCCAGTCTCCCACTAGATCCCACAGTCCATCCCCATCTCTCTCATAGCCCCTCTTTAAGTATTGGAAGGCTGCTATAAGGTGTCCCTGGAGCCTTCTCTTCTCCAGGCTGAACAACCCCAACTCTCTCAGCCTGTCCTCCCAGCAAAGTCCACAGAACCCCATGCTCAGGGTTCAGTTCCTCATTTCTCTATGCTGAGTCTCCTCACCTTCACTGAGCTCTCTTCACTACTGTAATAAGCAAATACAGATCCCTCCTTGACAACAGTGGCTCCAGAAGCTTAACAAACATGTCCCAGCCTCACCAAAACCAGTGCTCTTCTACCAGTTCATCCATTCATTTTCTGATTCCTCACACTCTGCTTCCTCACTTACACCTTAGACATCGCTCCCCAAGAGGAGCAATCATTGCTCCCAAGGTAAACATGAACAACAGCAAACGGAACCAACCTGAGTGCCTGCACTTCACATGGACTTGCAGCAGAGCCAGCGTTAGGAAGAGCTCCTTGCACATCTCACACTCATGGAACTTCACATCTGCAAATGAGGCCAAGAACAAAAAAGTGTGCACCCAAGGTCTTATACAAGACACCTTCTGGACCAGAGCTCTGTTAATGTTTCAACAACACCACACATGCTTATAGACACAAGGAGCATCTCTCCTCCAGGAAAAGGAGAGGCCAAGAGCAAGTGAGCTGCGAGAGGATGAGGTGAAACTTGTCAGAAAAGACTGCTGCAGGAATAAAGAATCTGCTGTGATCTGCAGGCAAACAGGATGCGCAGCCTTGTCCTAGGGGGGTTATTGAGACACTTCTCCCAGCAGCCACCATGCATTTTTGTTTGCTAAAAATGGGCCGTTACCTGCGTGCTCTGCCTTGACATGCTTTCGGTGAGCAGCAGTGCTGGAGAATGTTTTGTCACAGGAGCTGCACTGCAGGGAGGAGAACTTGGAGGAGCAGTGATTCTGAGCTGCAAAGACATCAGGGTGGTGGGTCCAGTTGTGATACCATAACCCTGACAACTGCTGCAATGATGAGGATCAAATCACAGTTACAATGCAAAGCTGCTCCTGGGACATCATGACAGCAAGAAACTGTGGAAAGCAACAGGAACAGTAGGGCTGTGCTCAGCAGGTACGAGGCCTGCTCATCCTCCCACCAGACAACAGCCAACACCTCACTCCTGTTTCTCCATTGCCCCCAAAGAGCTGAACCCCACTGAGTCCCTCACCCTCATCTCACTTGCTGGAGGTCTCCCTTTCGTGTCATTTTTTGTTCCCTTGGAGAAACATTCTCCCGCACTCACTCCCACTGAGGCATGCCATTTGCAACACACAAGTAGTTTTATTCCTACACTTCCCAGCAGATGGAAACTTGGCGTGAAAGAGATTCTGTAGGGTGCAGATGGGCAGGTATGTTGCCCTTTGCAGTCATGGCTTGTCTCTCTCCAGGGACCTGCCTTTTCATAGAATGGTTAGAGCTGGAAGGGATCATCTAGTTCTACCTCCCACCACACCAGGTCCCTCAAAGCTCCCTCCAACCTGGCCTTGAACCCCTCCAGGGATGGGGCAGCCACAGTTTCTCTGGACAACCTGGGCCAGGCTCTCACCACCCTCACACCAAAGAATTTCTTCCCCACATCTCATCTCAATCTCCCCTCTTTCAGGTTGAAACCCTTCCTCCTCATCCTATCTCTCCACTCTCTCATAAAGAGTCCCTCTCCATTTCTGTTGTAGCCCCCCTTTAAGTATTGGAAGGCTGCTACAAGGTCTCCCTGGACCCTTCTCTTCTCCAGGCTGAACAACCCCAACTCTCTCAGCCTGTCCTCACAGCAGAGGGGCTCCAGCCCTTGGATCATTTTCACAGTCCTTCACTGGACCTGTTCCAAGAGGTCTGTGTCCTTCCTGTGCTGAAGACTCCACAGAGGTCCAGGTGGAGTCTCCCCAGAGCAGAGCAGAGGGGCAGAATCCCCCCCTTCGCCCTGCTGGCCACACTTCTTTTGATGCATCTCATCTCCAAAGTCACCAGCACTCCAAAGTCCTTCTCCTCAGGGCTGCTCTCAACCCATATTCTGCCCAGCCTGTATTTGTGCCTGTCTTTTCCCTGTGGACTCTACCTCCTCTGTGCAATGTTTCCTTCTGCTGACCACAAACTGCTGCACTCAGTGCTCATGGTGAGAAGAGAAATCCTGGTGCGGGAGTAGGCAACAGCAACCTCCAGCACATGAGACCAAGCCCTTGCCGTGCCAGCTCACCTGGTAGGCTTTGCCACAGTTCTGACAGCTGAAGGGCTTTCCTCCACCTTGGGTCACTACGTGGGGCTCCAGGAGCGATGGAGTGCTGAAGACCTTGGTGCAGGTAGGGCAGGGGTGGTATTCGGGGGAGTGGGCTTCGTGGACGTGCTCGTGGTGCTCCTGCAGGGTGGCAAAGCTCAGCCGGCACCTCTTGCAGTCATAGGGATCTTTGATGTCTGCCACCCAGGAACGCAACAAACAGGAGACAAAGAAATTAAGGAGAAAAAAAAAAGAATTCAGAGGAAAATTCACAAAGAGAGAAAGGAAAAGGGAAACAAAAGCTTGTTACACCCCAGACAAAAACTACCACAGAGTTTTGGCCGTGCATAGAGAGGTTGCTGCTCCTGCTCATCTAGAGCTTCCTGCAGGGGGTTGCCAGCAGCTTGCACTTTGCTGGAAGCCAGCCCTGCCATTTTCTTTGGGATAATCCTACCCATCGCATCAAATCACTAAAGACCCTTGCTTTTCTTGGGAGGGAACAACCCCACCATGAGACACCCAGCCAGCTTGCAGGCACCATAACACGGCATGAGCCCCTGCTGGCACAGATGGGTCTGCCATGACCCCACAGAAGCCATGTCTTGCAGGCTGGGCTGCCCAAGACAGGGAGGCTGGTGGCCTCACTCACTGTGGAAGGTGTGGAGGTGGATGGAGAGCCCATTGGCCTGGTGAAAGCCTTTCCCACACTCCAGGCAGACATAGGGCTTGTCCCCCATGTGAGTCCAGATGTGGCGCGACAGCTCGATGGACTGGGGGAACACAGCATTGCAGTACTGGCAGGCATACATCTTCCCTGCAGTGACACCCCACGTGAGAGCCTGCACCCAGCGGGACAGGAGATTTGCCCAGACTATGCCTAATTCCAGAGGGAGAGATCGTAAACCAGACAGGCTTCCCTGGGGCAGCCAGAGCATCTCAGCGCAGGATCAAAAAGATCCTAGAGGTGCTGGAGAAAACACCACCTGCACAGGGAGTATTAAATTACTATAGATTTCAAGCATCTGGAGGTACTACATGCTTCTGGAGATACTACACACTGGCAGGTCTCATATTCAAAATTAACTGCTCATCTGCAACATACTCATGCCCCAGCTCATGCCCCAGCAGTGGAAGGGGCAGGGTGCAAGGGCAGGAGAAGCACCAACATGAAAACCTACATGAAATCAAGCCAGAGGGAGGGACAGGAGAAGCATGTTAACCAGAGGGAGGGGGACATATCACAAGAGTTTATATATGAGGGGACAGAGAGGAGCCCAGGAGCAAAACAAGACAGAGAAAGAGAGAGAACCCCAAAATAGAGAACAAGCTGCTAACTGGGCAGGTACAGGGAGGAGGTGGAAAAAGGGATGGGGAGAGGCAGAACTGGGAACAGCAGCAGAAACCACGTGTGTAAAGATGACCTGCCTCCTAAAGGATGAGGAGGGTAGGGAAAGCGACCAGGAGGCACATGGAGGAGTAGGGCAGGAAGGAGTGGATGGAGCAAGCCAAGCCCATGGCTGTGCTTCCGCAAGGCAGGCTCACCCTCAGCATGCTTCTTCTTGGTGTGGTAGGCGAGGGCTGAGGCCTGCATGAAGGTCATGAGGCAATGCTTGCACACGAAGGGCCGGTCCCCCGTGTGCAGCCGCAGGTGGTTCTTCAGTGTGGAGTTGGCCGCAAACTTGGCCCCACAGTCCTCACAGAAGGTCTTCTTGTCAAAGTGCTCCGTCAGTTTGTGGTACTGCATCCCTGGGGAGGCAGGAAAGGGAGGTGGCACTGGTGGGACCCCACGCCTGCCCTACCCAACCCTGCTGCAAAGGCACCACCCCACCCAGTCCACCCACAACACTGGGGGTCACCCTGTGTCCTCCACCAGGATATCACAAGCTGCCACAGGGAGGGCAAAGAGACTCAACTCCTCTTACTCATCCTGCTAAACCAGCCACAGAACTGGAACAGCTTGATTATTTTTGGAGGCTTTAAAGTTTGCCAGTAGTCCCACTTCTCCTTGATGAGCCATGTGGAAAATCAATTAGGGAAGAACTAATCAGAAAACGGTTGTGCTCAGTGGGGCAGGAGAAATGAGCTGAACTGCGTTTCTCACACACAGCACTCGCAGAGCTGCTGGGGTAGAGGAGAAGATTTCAGACTATCACTTTATTATATTGTCCAGACTTCTGTCCCAACACACCTGTTCCCACCAACCCTACCTGAGGCATGAGCAAACTCTCGGCCACAGATGTCGCACGGCACAGGGAGCCGCTTCTTCTTCTTGTTGGCTGTCCCCACCATCCCGTGGACCTCCAGCTGATGCTTCTCCAGCTCCTCCTTTGTCGATTTGATCTCACTGCACTCCTTACACTGGATTTGCTTCCCTCTGGCCACCCGACAGCGTTTCATGTGCACCTTCAGGCGGCAGTAGAAGTGAAAGGTCTTATCGCAGGCCTTGCAGACAAAACTCTTCTTGGAAGAAGCTTTTTCTTGGTGTTCCTTCAGTTCCTTGGCAGTTCCTCCTATCTTGTCTTCATCTTTGTCCAGAGCTTCAACTTGGGATTCACTGTTCACCTTCCACATCCTGATCCCAGGTTTCTCCCCAGTTCCCTCAGTCAAGAGACCTACAGAAATAGCAATTCGTGTTTCAGTGGTGACCAGCAGGACTGGGCACCAGCCCATCAGTCTCCCATCTCCTGAATGCTCCTACACAGATAGTTGTCCCCATACAGCAAGAACAGACACACATCGGACACACTGTCCCATTGCAACAGTGGCACATGGCTCTGTCCAAAAGTGGCCATGGCCATACCACACATGGTATGATGCATGAAAGCATGCTCTTTGAATTTCTCCACCCAAACGTATCAGGGGCTGAAGTAGAAGAGCCAGGGCCAGGTTTTCCAAAGAGCCTGCTGCTCAAACAGGAGCATCAGTTGCTTATAAGCATATGTATCTTGCTCAGACAGGGGAAGTTATGGACATAACATTTGAAGGATTAAACGTTTGAAGATCTGAGCCTCCAGTATGGTACTGTCTAAGTCTGCCATTGAGAGTGGATACCCAGCCATTAATTACAAGAAATCTCAGGAACACTTCCCAAACACAAACTCTTTGAAAGAGAACAGATAATCTTGCTACGAACCTTTTGAGTCTTCTGGTTAGGGCCCTGAGGTATTTTAAATCACTCATTATATTCACTTCTTACAAAGTATAATGCTTTTCAGAGGCTCTGTAACACCATCATCTCAAAAAGCACAAGCTGTAAAAATCACCCAGGAATCTCAGTCTCAGAAAAGACCCACAGGGAATGCATGTATGGAAGAAATCAAAATATAAACAGATATATTTGGCTTCTCTGCTATAATGAGAACCATGCAACAGCGTGGCCATGGAAACCAGCGCAGACTTCTTTTGCCAATGCACAGGAAATTCAGCTTGTGCTTATGAAACTTCATTTCTGCTTCCTCGCTATGGGCAGAGCTCAGTACCATGTCTCCCTGCCCTGGATCTCAAATGAACTAGAAACCAGGAGACATATTGCAACAGACTCAGAAATCTGAAGTGGTGACACATCGACCTCGGAATACATCAAGGAAGAAAAACAGACTGGAAGACTGGTTTCCAGTTTGTCCTGCTCTGTCAAGACAGCAGCACAGGCCTCTCGCCACTACAGTCTCTCCCCACATCCCTATAACCAACACTGCCAGTTTTTCTGACCCAAGTGAAGAAATATCTTTACATCTCCCAACAATGTTGAATGTCAGGGTTCCCTTGCTGGGCAGGATGAATGTGAACGAAAGGCCCCTGTGTCCTGGGCTGCATCCCCAGCAGCATGGCCAACAGGGTGAAGGGGGGGATTCTGTTCCTCTGCTCTGGGGAAACCCCACCACCACTGCTGCCTCCAGCTCTGGGGCCACCAACATCAGAAGGATATGGAGCTGTTGGAGTGGAGCCAGAGGAGGCCATGGAGATGCTGGGAGGGCTGAGCCCCTCTGCTGGGAGGACAGGCTGAGAGAGTTGGGGGGGTTCAGCCTGGAGAAGAGAAGGCTCCAGGGAGACCTTGGAGCCCCTTCCAGTCCCTCAAGAGGCTCCAGGAACACTGGGGAGGGACTCTGGATCAGGGAGGGAGCCATAGGTGGGGGAAGAGTTTGACACTGAAAGAGACACTACTACATCAGGGCAGCAATTCTACTCCACTTGGCAGCCAGGATGTCCCCCAGAACCCCTCCTGTGGGTGAAAACATTTCATATCTTGTTAGAGCAGCATCAAGCAACAGACATTGCCCAGTTAACTTCCATCCTTGGAGATGCATAAAGTTTGAAGGTGAACCCAAGCGCTCTCGTGAGAAATAACACCAGATTGAAGAAATGACTGCACATCAGGCCTGAGGGGCAGGACCTCAGCATGCCTTGGCCATGCCCCTTGCTGAGCCTCCTGGGAGCAGACAGCCCAAGGGCAAACGTACACCAGAAATCTCACAGAACTCTTGGTTTGTGACCATCCTGCCTCCCACTTCTTAAACTTAAGCTGGAAGAAAATTCCCCCTACCCCTTTGCACTTTAAAGGTCGCTCCGATGCTGACATACATGGTGGCTTCCAAAGCAGAATCTTTAGAGGGGAGAATGGCATTTTGCTCACAGACCCAATTTAACAATTCCAGGGGCTGGCACAGGCCTAAGTTAGATGCCAACCATCTTCTTTAAACACAAGACTATGCAGAGAAAAAGCTTTTTTCTGGAATTCTTGACGCATTTCTGAGATCTGAAAGGCATATCTTGACAAACATGATGTCCCAAAAAGTGACTGTACAGAGAGTTGGAAAGCAGCTGGCAAGAGAGGAGGTTATAGAGTTGGCTGGAAGAGACAAACCTCATCCTTGCAAGCACCAGCTGCTGACAGTGAAAGAGTTCTCACTGTAGAAGGGACTCAAGGAGAAATTAACAGATTTCATATGGTACTTCCACCAAAGAAAACAACACAGCTGATGATGCAAGTGTGGCTGGGGATGGATGCAGTTTCCTCCACAAGGGATACCTGGTGCTTTCCAAGTGCTTCAGCTCACCTAAATTAAATACCAGAATTTTTTACTTTTTCTTTATTTTTCTTTTCAGGAGACATGTAAGAACTGTTGCTTTCAAGTGGAAATGCAAACAGTACAGATCTCCATGCAGCACATATGTTCTTCAGAAATGTAAGAACTCCTCTGTTTCTAGTGGAAGCTCACATTCCTCAAACATGAGGCCGACAGTTATTCATATCTCATGCCAAGACTCACATGGCTATTGATCCATAAAGCCACCTGCAGCATTTGGGGCTGGTAAGCAGAGATATCAGATCTGAGCACACTGGCCTAGAAATAAAGATATATATCTTCAGTATAAAGATCCATAGGATTTCAAGAAGGGTCCGGTAACTGGCAATCCTCCTCAGGACACCTTAAACAGAATGCATATTTTTGCGAAGTAAGTTTCCAGGGCTCTTGTTTTTGATGTTGCCTATTGCTTGATTTAGTCTCAACCTTGGCTTGAAGCCCTGCAAAGACACTTGGTAACAGCAGTCTGCTCCCTTTGATATTGGTGCCAGAGAAGCAGGCATCTGCCAAAGCAATCTCACTGCTTCCCCAGGTCCCTCAGGATCAAGTTCTGCAAGGTGTCCAGAAGCTAAAGTGGGTTGCACCTTCACAGGCACGTCCAGTTTTTGTTGGCTTTCCATCTGCAGAGCCACCAGGGCATCAGCCCTGGCACATGCCATGGTCAGACAGGGCCCAGGGGAGCAGGCAGCTGCCTGCAACATCAGCAGGAGACAGAGGAGGAACAGCAGATATGAAGGAGTCGCCCTTTCTCTGGAAATCCTCATCAGAGCCACAACTGCTGAAAAAGCCAACTGGATTGGTGGCAGCTCTTGGCGGAGTTAGAAGAGAGGACCTAGATCTGAACTAAGTATGAACACTGGATCTACACCGTAGGACACCTCTCAAGGAGATGTTAAGTCCACTGAGCCAAGAGAGGGGAGCAGAGCATGTCCCATCACCCAATCCTACGGCTAGAGCAGAAGCTGGATTCTTCTACATGCGCCCTGCTCCCAGTCCCCCAGACCCATCTACTGCCCCATCAACACTTCCCCATTGCTCAAGAGCTCAGGAAAGGTAACGAACTGCAGCTCACTCTCTGCCCCTTCCCAGCACGTGGGGGACAGCTGTGTTCTGGAACACAGAACGGTGGCAAGTGTCAAAGCCAGGAGGTTTGCATTCACTCATGAAAGACCGATCATGGTCCTGACTCAAATACTCAGACAAACCTTATGCCCCTAAAAAAAGACGAGACATTAATAATAAGCTGCTTACTCTAACTACCCAGCAATCTGCCCATATTTCTACACTGTGACAGAAACTAAGCTGCTCTGGCAAACAGGGACAGACTAAGCCAAGTCAGCGCCTGTGCCTGGATAACAAGGACATCGTGTACATCCCAGTGGACTCCGCAGCCCAAAGAACCTGGATGCGCTGGGAAGCAGGATGCCATCAAAATGTATGTGAGCAAAGAGAATTAGGAAGTCACATTTGCATCCTTTTCAGGAGAACGCAAACCTGCAGTTAGCTCCCTGCCCCTCTGCTATCATTTTCGTTAAAGCATCGAATTCTGTGAAGCTTTCTTCATTCAAATGGCGGATACAGAGACGCAATTCTGATCAGCTGGAAAGCTCCCCACAGCTCAGGGCAGGGTCTCACACATGGTTATTGCTGTGCATTTGTTTGCGAGTTCAACAAACTGCTATCTGCATATGGTTCCTACCACCAGTCGTAGCCAAAAGACTACAGTATGTAACGTTTCCCTACTGCCACAGGACCCTCCCAAGGTATCACTTGCTCTGTAAAATGTATGCGGAACAAGACCAAATTAAGGCACTGTAAAATTCACACAGAAAATAGTCTAGGACTACAAACTGCACCATCACAGTCATTTTTGCACGAGACAAGTGCACTCCAATGTGACCTTTTCACAATCAGCCTGTGAAGTACCCATGAGTACACAGATAAATTCAGGAATTGTAATACTAGTCCACATTCAGACAGTGCTGGAAGAGCCAAAGAAACCCCACAAGCCAAAGATAAAAATTCTGGAAAATAACCTAGTGTAGACACAAACTACATAACTAAGTTGCTTAAACGCCTACTGAGCTTAAACATTGTAGAGACGCAAACACAGTTAAGTAATACCAGTACAGCATTAGTTACAATCTCTACAACCTTCATAACTCAAAATACATTAATGTGGTACACTTTACCAGCAGGGAAAAGCCCACTCCAGTGCCTGGATACAGAGGTCACCCCCAAGAATCCTCCTGCAACTACAATGCTGACAGGGGTAAAATGACCTCAGGCCACCACAACACTGAAGTCCACCAAACTGCCCAAAACTCCCATAACTGCATGTAAAAAAATCATTGCAGGATGAAAGGATTTCTTACCCAGATGCCCCAGCTCCTTCATCACTGGCTGCAGGTCCAGGAAGGACTTGTGTACTCTGCACAGTAGCTGACAGATCTTGATGGCTGGGACAGACTTCTCTTGGGCTGTGCTCAGAGCTGCTTTCAAGGAGGCCTCTGAACTTCCCTTCTGAGCAGAAAAACTCAGTAGCTGGAGAAGGAAGAAGAAGAATACACCACATGACAGAGATTTTGGGCTGTGAAAGGTCAGGATGGTCTGCGAGTGAGGGCATGTCCGTTTTATTTCATCTCTACTGCTGGGAACTTGCTTTGAGAAACCAGAAAAGAAATCCCTTTCCATACAGGTCTTTGCCCCTCCACTGATATATGTGAATGAGCTGAGAGAATTTCAGGATTAAAAAAAATAAAGTTACAACAAATTAAGTTCTCAGACTTTCTGTCTGAGTATTAGCTCACTTAAAACCACCTTTCCATGGAAAGAGTGCCTTACAGGCCTCAATGCCTTACAGAATCACAAATTTACCTAACTCATAAACCTGTCCTTCATACACACCTCTCTGGGCTTTTTCTCTCCCAAATCCAAAATGTCCTTCAGAGAACCACTGCAAGGAGAACCAAGGAGAGGATCTCTGCATGCCCACGTGTACCTCACTCTTCCAGATCTCCAATGGCCATTAACCACAGCAGGAACAAGCAACTGCAGACTGCTTGGTGGAAAAGGCCACCTCGTTACTAACACAGCTCATTTTCTTTGTCAAAAGGAAAGTGGAGAAGGCACCCTGGGACACCACACACTCATGGCATCTTCGGTGCACTCTCTAGGAGCGTTTCATTCTCATATGTCCTGAAACAGCCAACTCAAATGGAGACGCACTGCCTGGCAGATCCACTTTCTCTAGAACTTCAGCACCCTTGTAGAGCTGGAAAAGTACTGCTGTGTTGGAATACGCATATTTTCACCAACTGAGAATCTCAATGGCAATTCCTTTTACCTAAGAACTCCTGCAGAATTTATACAAACACCCAACACACTCTCACTTCAGCAGAGGGGCACCTTGAACTTTGGATGGCTTCCCCCCACCTAATGATAGAATCACAGAATGGTTTGGGTTGGAAGGGACCTTAAAGCCCACCCAGAGCCACCCCCTGCCCTGGGCAGGGACACCTCCCACCACACCAGGTCCCTCAAAGCCCCCTCCAACCTCACTTTGAACCACTCCAGGGATGGGGCAGCCACAGCTTCTCTGGGCAA
>BJBW01010624.1:13201-34205 GCA_004320125.1 Scolopax mira
TCACTGATGAAGATGTTCAAGAGAACCGGCCCCAGGACCGAGCCCTGGGGGACACCACTCATGACCGGCCGCCAACTGGATCCCACTCCATTCCCCACCACTCTCTGGGCCCGGTCTCCGGCCAGTTTCTAACCCAGCCCAGAGTCCTCCTGTCCAAGCCCCGGGCAGCCAGTTTCTCCAGGAGGATAATGTGAACACTGTATCACAGGCCTTACTAAAGACCAGGCAAACAATATCCACAGCCTTTCCCTCAGCCACCAATGGGTCACTTTGTCACAGAAGGAGATCAGGTTGGTCAAGCAGGAGCTGCCCCTCATGAACCCGTGCTGGCTGGGCCTGATCGTCCGGGTGTCCTTCATGCCCTGGAAAGTGGCTCAGTGAGCAGCTCCCCCAGCTCCCTCAGAACCCTTGAGTGGATCCCATCTGGCCCCATAGACTTGTTTATATCCAGGTGTTGGAGCAGGTCCCTCATCACCTCCCTTTGGATTAAGGGGGCTTCATTCTGCTCCCTGCCCCATCTGCCAGCTCAGGGCTCTGGGTGCTCAGGGAACAGCCTACTCTACTCCTAAAGACAGAGGCAAAGAAGGCATTAAGTACCTCAGCCTTCACCTATTCCTTTGTCACTGTGTTACCTTCCACACTCAATATAGGATGGAGATTCTCCTGAGTCTTCCTCTTGTTACTAATATATTTATAGAAATTATTTCTATTGTTCTTAACATCCAAGGCCAGGTTAAGTTCTAGCTGAGCTTTGGCCTTTCTAATCTTTTCCCTATACAGCCTGACAACACCTTTGTAATCTTCCTTTTACGAAGGCCATAAACTCTCCTTTTACCCACCCCCGCCCCAAATTGTGACATATAGATTTTTAAAATACATGCATACAACATATGAACACCCATACCTCAGCCTTTCCTGTAGTAAATAAAAAAAGAATGCTACAGATTAACATAAAGCTACAGCTCCAGTAACATTATAGCTCATTTTAAAAAGCATTTGTGAAAACTTGCAGCTAAAGATAATTAGCTCATTTCAACCATCTCTGCTCTCAAATCTATATATTTAAGAACAGTGGTATTAATACATTGCCCCAAAGAGTTAAATTCTCACTGAATTAAAAATAGAACAGTTAAATCTGTATCTGACAAAGAAGGAAGAAATAATCAATTCTCTTGTAGTCAACGGAGTTAAAATGAGGTAAATGAGAGTAAAGTGAGGCCCATTCTCTTGTGTTTGTGCAGCCACAACAAAGCCTGCATCCCTCCAACACTAACAGAAACAGTTCAAGTGCCTTGCTCCTGGAAAAATCTGTCCTTTAAGTGAGCCTCCAAAGGGGAGGAAAGTGAAAGCCATTAAATGGAGGCAAGAAAACCAGCACCAAACAATTCCACATTGCCATTACTCTTTTCATACTTTTAACTAAAATATAAACCTTTTTGTCAGACAGGTATGAAGAAGGTGGGACCAAAACCTTACTAACTCCTCTTCTGCTCATGCCATGATCCCCTGGGGGACAGCAGGTGTGACAACCGAGACCCCTCTTGCACAGGGGTCCCATCCCCTACTGAGCACGTTAAGGAGATCACCGCCCTTGTTTAACAAATTCACTGCTTTTAGTAGTGCAATGGCAAAGATAGCAAAGGCTGAACTTTGGAGAAAATGAAGGTCTACAGCCGCTTCTTCTACCACCCAGGTGATTTCACTAACTTATTAAATGCCATAGATAAAAACCTGCTCCCAATTCCTGCCCTTCTAGGCCAGTAGCAACTCAATGTATTCTGGAGGAATAATTCCATCTGGCTGCAAACAGCCATTTACATCACCTCGTAACACCACAGCAGCTGACAAAGGGAGCTCTTCACTTTCTGACGTGGATTAGGGGAGGTTTTACAGCAGCTGCACAGTGAGCAGTAGGTATGGGTCTGTCGGCAGAAAGGGAAATAGTGAGAAACGATGTGACGAATCAGAGCAATAGACAGGAAGGAAAAAAACAATATATATCCTTCAGCATCAGTCAGGGACTTAGCTAGAAATACTCCTGCCAGATTAGTTTCTGCTACTGCCTGAGCCACCAGCTTCCAAAACGACTGGTTTGCTGAATACATTTACAATGAATAATAATCAACTTCTCAGCTTCTTATAACTTGTTTTTTATTCTTTAATCCAGTATCAGAATTCATCAAACACGTGTTTTTCCTGTTAACATGGCTTAAAAGCAAAAATCACACGCAAATACGAAATAATGCATACATAAGAAATGATCACGAGTAATTGAAATATTAGTGACACTACTGAGAAGTGCAAAAGTCTATTATACTTGTGTGCTGCTGCTTTTCCGCTGACAACTCTAACGAAAATTGATTTTTTTTTTTGTTTTAAATTACACAATACAAGAAACTATACTTCTGAAGTCCTCCCTTCCCTCAATTGAGATGCATCATGCTTTTTTCCCTTTTATATTATAAATGGCTTTATAGCTTTGGCTGAGCTTACTTTATTGAAGGTTTTCTGGGCAACAAAACAGGCAGGCAAGTAAAACCAAGAAGTTAAAAGAATCAATGCTTTAAAGAGTCAAAAGAGTGGTCCCAATGAATTTTCTGGTGCATCATTCTGCATCAGATGAGTAATCCATCGTTTGGGATCGTTTCCAAGAACGGACCATCTGCTCTCAGCATGACTGTGCTCGTGGAAGCTGCACAGAATCTTTCACCTTCACTTCGACAGCTTTAGAGAAAAATAATAATATGGTTTCTAAAAAGAACAAAGCCAATAAATTGTAAGTTGCTTTGCCTGAAATACCATCTCTTCATAGGTTCAGTACATCTAACTTGCATTAATGGCCTTCTGCCACACATAAGTGGCATTTGACATGGAGGAAATGAATGATACTGATGGGAGAAAAATGGATTTTTAGCCATGAGATCACAACACTAAAACAATAAAAGCACAGATAAGTGATTGAGGGAATTTGCATATGTAGAGTTTCTGAATTCTTCCTGATTTCACGCACGTGCTCTGTCCCAAGTGCCTTGAAGAGCAGCAAGGCAACTACAGAATGAAAAACCTCCCCATTTATCCCCCACCCCGCATGCAAGGAAGGGTATGGGACAAAAGCCTTGACCTTCATGCTCCAGCAAGGCAATTCCATAGAAGGAGCCAGATCTGAAAGGGAAAAGGAAACAAACCAACGACTTCTTATGGAACCATCCTGCAAAGTCAAATTAAGGCAGCTGGCTAATGGGATCGGAAATCAAGTTCTCATACCAACAAACAGGTGGGTGCTGCCAGAAGAGGTGGTCCTGTTCCCATAACTCTGGCCACAGCTTCACAACCTACCCCAGGCCAGCATGGATGCTCAGCTGATCCTTACAGGATCCAAGGTTAAGAAACTAAATCAGCACAAGGCTTCAAGTTTTCACTCAGGACCAAAAAAATGCCCCAAAACACCTGAGGAGTCTCTAGCCAGGGAATAAAGATCAACACCAACATTTTTGGCAGCAGCCTACTGCTAGGTCTGTTCATACTTTAAACAACCAGCTTGGAGTTGATTCTGAAGCAGCTGAAGACACCCTAAGATCCCACATGGATTAAACAGCAGGTAGGTTCCACCTGTGGTGCAAAGAACACCATGGGACCATGCAGTTGAAGAGGAAAATACCAAAGAGAGCAGTTGAGCATTAAGAATAGTCTTGCTGCCGTCAAAAAGGTGAGGTCCCACTGCCTCTCCCCTTCCCAGCAGCACACTCCCACTCCACCTCTCATGTGAGGACCAATGATCTTCCACATAATGACAGAATCTTCAGGGTTGGAAAGGACCTCTGAGATCACCAACTCCAACCATACAGACACAAAAAACCACCCCATGATCTCAGGCAGTAGAGCATGCCCTGAAGTGACACATCTACACACTTCTGAAATACCTCGAGGAAGGGTGACTCCACCACTTCCCTGGGCAGGCTGTTCCAGAGCCTGACCACCCTCTCAGTGAAGTAATTTTTCTTAATATCTAATCTAAGCCTCCCCTACCCCAACTTCATACCATTTCCTCTGGTCCTCTCATTATTCCCTTGTCAGAAGAGGCCAACCCCCATCTCTCTACAGCCTCCTTTCAGGGAGTTGTAGAGGGCAGTAAGGTTTCCCCTCAAGTCCAAACTTCGACTCAAGCACTACTCCAGCAGAAGAGTTTTCCCTGGGGCTTCATCCTTCACACTTCAAAGCCAACCAGTCAAACGGACTTACTTAAAACCAAAGGCAGGCAGGTAAGAATGGGCAGTCTTCTGCTGCACCACGCCAGGCTAAAGGTCTGGAAATGGTCTCTTCCGCAGCTGAAGTGGAATTTTGTACTCTTGCCTTTCAGGCTACACTACAAAGATGACAAAATACATCATTCCCAGGCACAGCCCTCTCATATCCTGTCTGAGACTGCAGGAATAAGAAATGCCCTTAATCCAAATCATCTTTGTCAGTTATTATACATCTCTTAAGTATGGCTCCAGAACTCTTGTTTCTCAAAATCCAAAGACTTTGGGTGTTTAAAGAAGTAATTTGACAAGAGAAAGCAAATATTCACCACAGACCGACCTTTGGGAACATACCTGTTCCTCTCACCGCCCTCCTTTACCTTCTCTGACAGAAATTTCCAATAGGCTGATTTTGAGCTGCCAGATTAATTGCTCAGCTGGCAGGAGAGCAGGCCACCAGATTCCCCCAGGTCCCAGCTGCTCCTCCCGTTACTATCAGGGCTCTCATTAGTGGCAACATATCCTACCCTGATTAAAACATTTCCTACCCAAGTCTTACACCAGCCTCAGTCTGCCAACTTCAAATTACTGAAGAAGAAAAAGCAAAATAATGATAGGGGGGAAAATATCAGAAAAAACTCAGTCCCTGAGCTGCAGGACTATCTTTCAGACCTACGAGCATTTGCCATAAAAGATAATAAATTATCTTAGGAATCTAAAATAACTATTTTCCATAAAGAAAAGATGTTTTTTAGTGTTTTATAAATGACATTCCATTCTTGGGTTAGTATCAAGCTAACAGGACTAGCTACCACAGAATTAAGTATGATTCATATACACAGCTGCATCACTTCCCAAGCAAAGCAGAAGGCAAGAAGGAAGAGGTAACGAATACAGAGAAACTGAGTTTACATTTAAGAGCAACCATCTTTATCTGCCCCTCCTTTTGTTGCAATATAACAGTAACACTCATTCTTCCTGCTCTTCTACACTGCTGACTCCTGATTGATGATTCTTGTAAATATTTGTTTAGCAATTAACCATCTGTCTCTACCTTGTGGACTTTACCAAAAGCATCTTGATCACAAAACAAAAAACAATTCAATACAAAATACTGTAACTGCCTCCAAATAGAGGAGGAAAAAAAAACCAAAACAACACAACAATCCAAACCACCTTACTTTGAATCACAGCAGTTCCAAGGTCTATGCCATCCACACATGGCAGTGAACCTACCTCCTCCTGAGCAAGGGCTCAAAACAGATACTCTGAGTACCAACAGTGACCATTTAAATAGAATGCTATGGATTATTGAATGGCAGCATTACAGGATATTACTTCGAAGTGCTACAGAGTTGGTGGTTGCTTTGTTTTTTTGAAGGACCACTCACTACTTTGCCTATTGAGGGGAAAAGAGTGAGGGAAACTCTAAGTAATAATAAATTTTATTTGACCTCTGTGATATCTAGTTGTCAGGTAGTAACTTCCCCACAGATGTTAAGGGAAGCTTATGGCCTTGCTTGTACTGAAAGAAACACTGAAAAGAGAAAAAAAAAAACCACCTCATTGCTGGTCTTTTGCTCATTTTTTAAAGACAAAGAAAATATATTTTACATCCATCACTCATCGAGTGCTACAGAGCAACAGTGTCTACAGCATCCAAAAACATCCTTACCCCAGGTAATGCCTCCTAATATAAACCAGACCAAACCCAAAAGCCTCACCCTCAATGACACCCTACAGCATAGAATCAGAGAATGATTAGAGTTAGAAGGGACCTTGAAGATTATCAAGTTCAAACTCCCCTTCCCATGGGCAGGGACACCTCCCACCAGACCAGGTTGCTCAAAGCCCCATCCAGCCTGGCCTTGAACCGCCAGCGATGGGGCAGCTACAGCTTCTCTGAGCAACCTGGGCCAGTGTCTCACCACCCTCACAGGAAAGAATTTATTTCCAATATCTAATCTAAATCTCCCCTCTTTCAGTTTAAAACCATTACCCCTTGTCCTGTCCCTATACTTCCTGAGAAAGAAACCCTCTCCAGCTCTCCTGTAGGCTCCCTTCAGATATTGGGAGGAATAAAGCAAGCATGGAATAATAGAGCAAGAGGCAGGATGAGAACCCAATGTTTCATGTTGTACTGAACTTGACAAGAGTCCTTCCACAACTAAAATGCCACATTCTTTCTTACGTAGCCAGTCCCATAAGCATCAGCAAAGAAAACTAGGCTTATCTGCTTAAAAATTGTTCCACTCCCTTGCAAGCACTACACTTCCTACACTTCTTCCACTTGCAGCCTAACTACAGCATATGGTATAGGCAGATATTGATACTCAGCTCCCAATGACACCACTGCTCCAGCCCTTCCCTTTACTGGGAAATTGTCTTTTGCCAACGTTACCACTGCTCTCTTGGCAGCATTTTGCAGAGCTGTGGAGTAAACGTGCTCCTGTTCCATGTGTTCCCAAGCAAGGATGCCAATCCTTGGACAGCAGCCTCTGGCATCAGGCCAGAGGGATGCTTTCTGCTGGTCCCCTGCTCTATGGGCTTGAATAGAAGCAGGAACTGTAAAAACAGCTATCTACTAAGGAAAGAAAGATCGGTCTGCCACACAGCAGCGAAACAACCTCAGATTAGAAATCAGAGATTTTAGAAAAAAAGATACAAGTGGAAAAAAAATTATCAGGAAGTCAAAATATAGAACTAGTCTAGATAAATAAATGTAACTTACCATCCAATAAACACAGTCGAGGTAAATTAAGAGCCACACATTGCTGCACCACCTTAAAGAATACAAATATTACTTGCGCCTCACATTAGTGGAACAGCATGAGGGGCTTGCAGTTTTAGCGCCTCTCTTCAAAGCTGGGGAATTGCTATCAAACACCTCAGAGGAGCTGTAATGTCTTCCTTTTCATCAATTCCTAAGGTGGTCCCCGTAAGCAGGTGGCATTTTCTGAACAGAAACATCTCCCTTTTCTTCCCATTATCCTGTATTTACGCCCACAACCCAAGGTGAAACCATTCCCCCAGATCTACTTCATCCATCAGATGAATGGCTACTGTTTATTACTTGACTTGAAGTAATATTAATTTACAGAGAAGCAGACAATTCAAGTTGCAATAATTATGCTTCCCAGGGCAGCCAGGCACAGACACAAAGGGAAGAGTAACCTTTTTTTTTTTGGATAAGCAACAGAGCAGCAGGCACACAGCCTGCTACACCCTGATACTATCCTGCCCGCAAATAACAACAGTCTGTGCCTGTCTGGCACATTTACCAAGAGAAATCTGGCATATGTTTTACTGTGAATAATTAGGACAAACACAGAGGACTCTGTTATTTCAAGGTAGCTTTTATTAGGGCTCCAACCCTACAGACTTCTTCAAAACCAGAGTACGATGCCAAGATACAAGGCCATCAAAACTCAATTCAGCAAGGGGTTGAAGGAGATGATCAAGGAGCAAATTGGAGTAAATGAAGTCTCCACACAAGGTAAAGAAAAACCAAACAAAACAGATACCAAACTGCACTTTGGCAATCTGTTTACCTGTGAAATACTTTCAGTATTGCAGTTTGGCTATTTCACAGTTTTCCCTGCTTTCTTCCTAAAATGATTTAGATATGAAAGCTTTATAATACAGCCAGAACCCAGTGCAGATATTACATATGTAAATGTTAATAAAGGTGAAGACCTGGTTTTTGAAACATATTGGTTTTCTCTTTTATCTAAGGATTTTTAGAGGATTTTTAGTTGTAGAGGAAATGTGGTGATGGAAGAGAAAATATGCCTGATTTCCTATTTGAGTACCTTAGCATGGAGTCTCCTGATTTTAAAAGCAAGTCATGCTATATTTAGAGAGTTCAAAAAATCTGCCCCCTCCTTTTTTTTTTTAGATTTCCCTCATTCCCTCCTTCTTCAAATCCTGAGAACACACCAGATTGCACCCAGGGGCAGAGCTAGGAGCCAGGCTCACAGGCTCCTGGCACCAGCTCAGACCCTGAAGGCACACATAGGGCTCCTGTGATTCACAATTCAGAAAGCAAACAGAAAGACCTCTGGATGCCTCAGTGCTGTTTTGGGGTTTTTTGGTTTGTGTTTTGGGTTTTTTTTGGTTTTTTTTAAGTAACATTACAGTACCATGTGGTAGTCTTGAATATAGTGGGATCTATCACACACTATGAACAGTCGTTTTCAAAAATCTGCCTTTTTTAGCACAAAGTCCAACAAGGGTCCAATAGCTACAGAAGCCCTCAGCTGCTCGTTCCTGCTCCTGCATGGCCTCTTCCCATCCTTTGAACACCAACGTTCATGCAGAGAGGCTGACAACAAAGACCAGCTCTCCATATGTCCCCAAAGAGTGGCTTGTGCCCACACAGGGAATATGGCAGCCAGCCCAGCATCAGCCATGAAGAGACCAGCAGCAGGAGAGAGCAGAAGCACCTGCACAGCACCAGCCACAACAGCAGCACATTTCACCACATCTTGGGGACTTCTACTTGCAAATTCAGGGATTGGTTTTGAAGAACTTATACAAACTTACATTGAAAAATACTCCCAGGCATAAGCTGGGCAAAAAAAATAGCCTGTTTGTCCAAGTGGGCTTGCAGGTGCTGCTCACGTGCAGGGATTCAAAAGCAGCATAGGGCCAGACACATCAAAGTCTAACCAGGACCAAGCACCATAAGCACAACCAGGTAGGAAGAAAGTGATTTGATTAAACTGGTTTAATAGAGAAAAGTGGTGACAGGAGAAGCATAAGTTGGAAAAGAAATACATGGAGATTATGCCTGTTATTTTTCTACACTGAAAGTTTACAGTTCCAGGAAGTTCTATAGTGAGATCTTGCAGCATCAGTTACTATCACAGCTCATCCCAGCTGAGTTTGGAAAGGGTTTAATCATCCCATTCCGGACAGGTATGATGGAAGTGATGAGTTATATGAGTCAGGATTAGTGTCTAATCAGCATAATTAACCTAATTTGATGATTAACCTAAGAAGGGTGCTCCTTTAGGCACAGGTAAAACAGCGTGTGAGTCATTACTTGGCAGCGCCAGTGATTAGTTTGAAAATGCAAGTTGTGGTTTGTTGGAAGGTTTGGACTCAACCTGAGAAGGAAAGACACAAATTATTAGGTGCTACAACAGAAGCCCTTCTCTGACCACCAGAAACCAAGACATTAGTGTCACTAATACCATCTGTTAATTTGTCAAGCACTGGAAAGCATCTACACTACAAAATCCCATGCGGTTGGAAGGGACCTCTGGAGATCATCTAGTCCAATCCCCCTGCCAAAGCGGGTCCACCTAGAGCAGCTTGCAAAGGAACGTGTCCGGATAGGCTTGGAAGGTCTCCAGAGGAGACTCCACCATCTCTCTGGGCAGCCTGTTCCAGGGCTCTGACACCCTCATAGTAAAGAAGTTCCTTCTCATGTTTTGGTGGAACTTCTTATACTCAAGTTTGTGGCCATTTGAATGGACACACCCAAATTACAACCACACAATAAGTCAGTTCAGTTGCAAGCACTAATGGCAAGTGCTCTTTGCAGACAGTTTTACACATTATGCCACATCTCAAACTCTGATTTCAAGTGGCTGTTTACCAAGTAAGCCAATTGCTGTAACACTGGAAAACACACATTAGCTAGAAAAAGGTTCCTGGCAAGGTGTCACTCCGTACATCCGGAGCAGCCTGCCCACACTCTTACCAGCCAGTAAAGTAAAGGCTGCAGAAATTGTTTATTCCCTTTGATCTGATCTAAATCCAGTGGAGCTCCCAAACAGCTCCCAACCAGTCAACCTGCAGATTCAAGCCAGAATGGCAGAGACCACAGGATGCCCTCCAAAACCTGCCTTGGAACCATTTCTACACATGATCCTCCACCCCCTGGAGGTTAAGACTAATGAGCAATCACTACAGCCAGAACGGCATTACTGGAAAATTTCTAAATAAAGACAGAAACAACCTCTTCAGTCCAGACAGACTGGGGAGCTGCTGGTGGCATGGGGGAGTGTCTTTCTCATCTGGGTATTTAAAATGTTTTCATCTCTTCTAATGGGGATTTTTTTTATTCTTTATATTTTGCATTTTCTTGTTTTATTGATGGGAGATGAGGAGAAAAGATGACAGCAGTAATGGAAGTTTAAAAATCCCCAAGCTGATTGCAGAGCATCCAGGAAAATTGGCACCTCTGTGTTTGTATCATCATTGTACTCTCAGTAGGCCAGAGAATTTGCTCTTCAAGGAGGACTGTGAAAAGATACAGCTCCCAACTGGTTATACAGTGTCTTGAAACCCTAAAGAGGATTTTTAAAACAACAGCCAAGGGACATGAAGAAGCAAAACAACAGGACCAGCTGCAGGGGACAAGTATGATAGAAGATTATTATTTCTGCCATCTGGAATAATAAAGAATAACTGTCAAAGAGGAAAAAATAAAAATAGTTTGTCACTCGTAACTCACACAAGGCCATGTCAGAGCATCCAGAGTCATTTAACACATCTTTCCAGCTTCAAGTGACTACACAAGGGGCAGTGGTGGATTCCAGGCTACATAATCTGTAGCCAGGCTGGGAGGTTAAATAATTGTTGCTGGTGAAAGGCAGCTGAACCACCACCTTGTGTTTCTGGTCTCTGTGGAGTATCAGAGTACCACCGCCTTTGATCACAGCACAAGACACAACTGGGCTCAACTCAATCATTGCTTTTTGGTTTTTTGGTTGGGTTTTTTTTTTTTTTTGCAATGGCATCAAGTAAGAAAACCCCAAAAGGCATGATGGCGAATGCCTGTGATGTTTTGCATATGCTGTCCTAAAGTCCTGAAAAGTTATTTTCAACAGCCTGGGATCTAAACACTAGCAATTAGACAAGAAACAGATGCCTCATTACAAGCAAGAACAATAACAGTAACAACAATTACCATTTTGTGAGATGGAGTGTAATGCACTCCAGAAAAATGCATTTTTAATTTGTCAGAGCTAATATTTATCCAAGGTAACAGATGATTTACTTTGTTGATTGCAAACTTCTGGAGTCCTGGGTTGAATCTGTGCATCACATAAAGCTCTCTTCCGCATCAAGCAAATCTTTGGCGGCAACCAACAAACAGAAGGCAATTCCAATGTATAAAGAAAGGAACTGAACAATAAAATAAAGCAATTGTATTAGATCATAACCATAGTAGAGGGCTTTGTTCTTCCTTCATACAAATTCTCTCATCAATCTCCCTGGTTATAGTAATAATTAAAAAATAATCAGACAACGTGCCTGCCTTCTAAACAATTTCTCCAATTTTCTGATAAAGTTCAGCTGCATGCAATCAAGAGACTATCAGCACCAAACTGATCTCGCCTGCATAAGGTTGTAATTTAAGCTGTTTATCTTGTGAGCATTACCTACCACACTACTCTGCCAGCACAGGACAGCTTTAGGGTTATAATCATCGACCTCATTTAGTCCTTGGACTGAGAACACGGAGAGGCCAGTTATATTATGGTGCTATAGTTGTAATGGCCAGTATGCATTTAATCTTGGATTCAGATGAGACATGAAAAATACACTTAGAAAAATTTTCTGCTCTACTGAAAGCATTTGCAGACAAGCATTGCTTCAGGTTGTTATTGCAGAGGCAGTTTTGTTTAGTCCTTCAAACAGAACTACAGCAGAAGGTCACTGGTTGGCTTTGGAAATCAAATTATTTCCATTTTCCAGTGCACATGTATTAATCTATAAAGCATGTACTATGCATACATCTTCCTTTTAGAACAGGATTGCTGCAACACTCAGGCAATTTGTTTGTTACATGGTTTCAAATCCTTGTATTCCCCCCCCCACCCCAACTTCTATGGGTCCGGCTAATGACTGCTACCTTAAGGATTTGTGTAGAACATGCATTAATTCTGCCATCAAAGCAACCACCAAACAGCTAGGGAAACAACAACAATAGCTTAAGCCCTTTATTGTCAATTTTCCACTTCATTGGATTTGATACCACAAGGCAGTGGCAACCCTCTGAAACCAAACAAGGTTGGGCAGGTGGGAGCCCACACTGAATACAACATACACAAAGGTCAGACAACTTAACTAGTCCCAGTTCTCCTCAATTTGACACAAGCTGCTGTACTACTTCTTGCCCCCACTTTTTTTTTTTTAAAAAAATTGACACCTTTGATTTCTGCAAAGTCTTGAACAATTTCAACTCATCAGACATAGCATATTTAAAATTAAAGCATGTATTTAGAGGCATTAAAACAGAAGAATATCATAGTTTGGAGGCTATATCACAGGCATTATATGTCATTAATAGACCTGTATGGGTAGCATGTACTATTATATCTACTTCATGAGAAGCTTAATCATGCAATACATTTTTTAAACATCAAATTACTGACTTGAGGACAACTGCTACATCTACAATTAACATGTATGAAAATTAACCATTCACTCCCTTTACAGTTGCATTTAGGTCATTATCCTTAAGGTAAAACAGGTGTAGGGGGTTTAGGATGCTTTTCCCCCTCCCTTAAGGTACTCAAGCAACAACCAACCTTTGCGAGTCTATGAAATACAATTCTTCTGATACCTGCAGGTTTTCTTAACAATCCATCTTAAAAAGCCACCTCAAAGAAAAAAAAGATAATCCCTACTCACACTCGCACAGCAAAATGTCGCAGGTTCAGCAGTTCAACTGGTTTCTTCTGTCTCTACTTGGTTTTAAGACTTTTACAGGCACATGCACACCATATAATTGTAGGCACAATACTTCCCCTTATTATTTAATCCCCTGAAGCTATAACTGAAAAATGCTAATATTACCTTGCATGCTTGAAGCAGCTTGTTAAAGAAAGGCAATTTTCTCATGTGTCAAAGGATTCCAGTCCCATGAGATCCTCCGGTTAATTCATAAAGTAATTTAATCATAATTAAAGCAAAATTGCATCTTACCCAACCATCATGTTTTGCAAGACAGATTTAGCTAAAAAATAGTAATAAAAAAAAAAAATCTACACTGCCAGCAGGAAGAGAGTAAAATCACATTAAAGGAGACGGGGGGAATTAAAGGTTAGAGGCTGTCACTCTGCTAGAGGTAATGGAGAACTTCTGCAGGTCGAGGTTCCTCCCTGGCTCTCAGCGAGCCCAGGAGTAGATGGGCCATACCCTTCTGTACAATACAGATGATTTATTTTTGCATTTTTCTCTCTCAACTCACTCACCCCCAGCTAATTACAGCAACACAAAAGCCCAGCTTTTGTGGTTGGCCCACACACACATCCATCAGAAAACAATGTTGATATGTTGTTTTCTGATGGGTTATATTTAGCCACAGAAGTAGCCACCTACCCAATGGTGACATTAAAATCACCATAACCAGAATCAGCCCCCGTGCCTGATGGTGGATTCCTGGATGGGTTCAATGAGCCTGCAACACAGCAAGTATCTGCCTCCAAATTAAGCCACAACAGTTCATGAAGTGAAAGAGAGCAAATCTTTTCTGTCTGGATTTGGCTTGTTTGGTTGGTTTTCTAAGTACTGAAAAAATGAGATGATATATAGCACAATAACTACCTATAATCTAGCTTATATAAATTGTAAGCAGTCAGCAAACCATATAGAAAACACCATTTTACTTAAAATTATGACATTCAATCATTTCCCTCAGAAGTAGCTACAGAGGACTTCAGTGCATCAATACTACATTAGAGGCCAATGAAAGCAAGTTCAAATGGGCCACTCTAGAAAATAAGGGCTAGGTCGGAAAATTCTCCCTAATTCTATCACACATGTTGCAGAGAAAAAAGAAAAAGAAAAACAAAAAATCCCCTCAAAAAAAGAACATAAGAACACACACTAGGAAAGGACCATCTTACTCCATTTACATTAAAAAAGAAACAGCTACATCAGATGAAATCAAACCTTATACTCACTGCTAGAAGGTCCTCGATGGAGGAGAAGGAGCACAAGAAAAACTAAATTATATTCCAAGCATCAGCATTTAATAAAGCTTTTACTAATTCTTTTTTGCAACAACTCAAACCTCAAGCCTCAAACCACAAATGAAAAAAAACAATGAAATCAACCCAACTCTTTGCATCTGTGGCACCCATAGCTGAGCAGGTGAACAGAGCTTACCCTGAGCACTGACAAGATAAGGTCAGCCATGCCTCCTGAAACAGAGCTGAAGATGAAGCCTCTTGAGACCATCTCCTCACAGTTGGTCATGTCAGAGGTCTCTCATGCTGTAATACAGAATCATGGAATGGTTTGGGTTGGAGTGGACCTCAGAGATCATCGAGTTCCAACCCCCCTGCCATGGGCAGGGACACCTCCCACTATTGCAGGTTGCTCAAAGCCCCATCCAGCCTGGCCTTGAACACTTCCAGGGACGGGGCATCTGCTGCTTCCCTGGGAAACTTGTTCCAGGGTCTCAGCATCCTCACAGGAAAGAATTTCTTCATAACATCCAATTCAAATCTCCTCTCTTTCAGTTTAAAAACTCTTCCTCCCTCATCCTGTTGCTCCACTCCCTGATAAAGAGTGCCTCCACAGCTTTTCTGTAGGTCCTCTTTAGGTAGTGGAAGGCTGCTATATGGTCTCCTTGGTCTCCCAAAACCTCCTGACGGCAGGCTGTGCTACCCACACGCAGACTAGCTCATGGCCCTGAGATATTTCACTTTTCTAAATCCATGGACAGACCAAGGCTTGCTAAAAACACCTTCCAGAGTATTACAGCAATAACTTTAATTCACAGGTAAGACTTAGGCCCAACTTCAAATATCCCTTTATTGGTTCATTGCCCTAATGCTCTGCTTTCTAATACACACAGGAGCAAGGGACATTTCAAAGTGGTTCTGGTCTTTTTAAAGAGGTGCTTTTAGATTCTCAAGCCATTCCCTACAGAAGGAACACCAATACTAGTTTACCAGGACTTCAACTACAGAAGGGCCCTACCGATACCAAGAAGAGCACACGATTTGGAGAATAAGTTGTGGTTTCTTCAAGAATAGGGCATATTTCTCACTTTTCTTCTAACAACCCAAACACTGCATTTCACAAATGTCAAGACTTAAGAGGTTTAGTCCACAAAGAATTAACTATGGCAAAACAACACCAGAAGATACTCTGATGCTTACACAGACTGTTACATCCATGAGATGGACCATGGTGAAAACGCATTTCACATTCTAGATATGGGTGTTTTGGTTTGTGGGGGTTTATTTTATATAATAAAAATAAATATTTAAAATCAAAACAATAATTCCTACTGTGGTTACAATTCAGAAACATTACAATCCAAAACAGCAAGTCTTACTTTCTTTGAAGATTTCAATTAAAAAATATAATTTTCAACACTAACTTTTAAAGTCTTAAATAGAATATCAGTGAGAATTAAAGTAAAACTGTTTAGATGTTAAAATTACCCACTTTATGCTTCATTTTTACTACAAACTTCAGACAGCATGTTTTAAGCATCCTTCAGATCTCTTCAAAAAAGAAATTAAGTACTGTGGTTATGTCACCTGTGCCATCTGCAGGGCTACATTTATGACAACATTTATGAAAAAAAGTAGCTAAAATATTTATTATTATTACTTCATTTAGCACCAAGATGATACTTAGAGCTAAGGAATGGTGGCAAGCAGACACAAGGGACATGAGGTCTCCAGCACATTTGCTGACACTGTCACTGACCCACCTGTGAACATTCTGAACAGGGGTCAGTCCACCACCCCATGGGAGATTATTAGCAGTCCACTAGACTTGGAGGGCTAATAAATCACTGTCAAGATATTTTTATAGGCATTTATCTTATTTTTCTTTATGCATGTTCCAGATGTTACTTAATCTAAATCCATTTTGAATAGCTGCTCTAATGCTGCTACTAGCAAGTCTAATATTGCATTTATCCCAGCCCCATTTCAGCCCAACACGTACATTTTCTGTATCTGTGAACCAGGGCAGAAACAAGCTCCGCTTACCTCAAACAAAGAAAAAGCAATCTCCATCTGGTTAAGACACAAATGTTTTGTTTTATTTTAACCTAAATGTTCTTTCAGATGAAGGTCACTAATTAGAAGTTAAAGATCCCAACTTGCCTGACTAGTAGATCTGTTAAATCAATTGATAGTTTATTAACATTGATTTTTGACCCTGGGATGCTTTACAGGGCACTGAGTATCTCTTACATCTCACAATACGTTTTGTGGAGAAGCCAGGAATAAAGTGACCTACACGACAGACCTACCTTGCCGAGCAGAAATTTAACACAGAAACCAAGGAGCAGAACAGAGTTTTCTCAACGATCTACAGTGTGAAAAGGCAAGAAGCCAGTCTCACCTTTGACATGTTGGTTAGTCAATGCACACAGGATTCTTATTTCCAAATTGTTAATAGGACAGAGTAATTAATCTTCATGTACTTGGGTGGGAGTTACAGGTTTTCACATGCTTCCAGGTTATAAAACTGTTGCCTCCTCTCCTTCAAGATAGAAAATTCTAAGTTTAAGCACGATTTTGTAATACTCTATTAACGTGATAGCCCCCCTTCACATAACTAACTCAAACCACGTGGTTCAAAAGCACAACCACAGGTTATTATTGCTATAATAATACACTACAGTAATAAGCTGGTGTCACCTTAGTAACAATCAGGCACAGTAAATGAAGTTATGGCTCAGCAGTAGCCTTGTCACCGACTGGGGAGCAGGCAAGGCTGAGCTGGGCAGAAGCCACGATGGCAACCAGCAGGAGATCAACACATCCAAAACCCACCAGCCCACTCAGGAATATATAAAGCATCTACCACTTCAACATAAAGCCAGCTCAACTAGCTAAAGGACCAAGGTATGTTCCATAACTTTATCTTTCCATCTGTAGATGCATTGTTTTAAAAGCTGAGAAGTTGTTCTGCCTTTATATTAGACTAAATTAGATTTTAAGCCTCTGCTTCCCTAGCAGGGAAGCTCTTGTATGGCCCGCTGTACCAAGCTGAAATTATTTCTCTTGGGTGGCATGAGGAAACACTAAAACCTTCAATCCACTATGATTCTCAGGAGCTGCAGTTGCAACTATCAAAAGGACCAAACAACATCAACAAAAAATTGATGTGGGTGTCAGAAGCAGATGACCTACATGGGCTTTCAAATTAGGGCTGTTCAATATGTTTATCTGGAAATTTACCACCAAGTGATTATCAAATCTTTAACACCAAGAAGATACTCTGAAAAAGCAATATTCAATAGGCTGGTTTACATTACGAGCCAGAATTGTGTCAAAAGGCAAAGAAAAATTATATCAGCAACCCTAACACTGAAAAAACACTCTGGGACAATGGCGAGTTCTCCAGTTTCTTACATCAAACTCAAACCATCAGTATTTGAAAAAATTGGGTATTTTTATTTACAACAATCATCCTTACAGCTCAGGCAACTCAACTGAACTCGGCAATTGAGTGATTAATCAAAGGATTCATTGATCAAAGGATTAATGAACTGAATGGGACAAATGCTTAATATAATCTAGTTTAAAGAACAGGGCTGATGTCCATTTTTCACCTTCATGGAAAACCATTAATATAGCTGTCACCTTTCACTTGAGGTTACACAACGTTTCAAAAAAAAAAAGTTAATTTTTAGGTGCAATTTCTACTCCAAGTTTTGGTCCAAGTCTAAAAGCCTGAAGAGCAGCACTTGGCAGACAGGAAGATGGTGCTTGTTTGCAAAATCTGGTTCAGCCAAAGGGAAGATGAAAACTCAGAACTCAGCAAAAACTGCATCACTTCATGTTCTGTGACTTATTATAATGATACTTTAATGTGAGAATATCACAAAACCATATTTTTTATATCTAAAAGACAATTTGCAAAGTATAGGAACCTTATAAACAAATCCATAAGTGCATGAGACTTCAGTGTTACCAGACTCAAGGACAGTTCTTGAGATTTTGGTCTTTGCAGAGCTGCACATAGTGATGACATCTATATAATAGATTAGTACCTGACTTAAGTGTTTCAGTTGCCAAAGCACTTCATTAAAATTAAAGCATACAAGCAGGAACCTGCACATCAACTTAGTGCTTGAATGTCCAACTTACAATCGGAGAAAGCAAGGCAGATGTAGAGCACAAGCCTGCAGAATGGCAAAATCTGTCATCGTGTCCTTGTTAGGAAACAATCCCACAAAGCCCTCAAACCTGTGTAATTCTCATGCTACAATCAATCCATTTCAGGCCCAGCATTATGACTCCAAAAATTATATCATTCAAAAATAAATTAAATATCATGCCTCCACATAGGCAGAGCTACATTTCAACACCAACCTCAGATCACTGCTCAGTGTTACAGGAAACTTCTTCCTCAGTAGATGCACCCACATTTATTCTGCAAATGAAAATCTGTATCTCCAGATTTCCATCCTAAACCTGAATGCTTTATGACAGACCACTACACCTGTTGTTTCCCAGACCTCAATATTTCTGCTCAAAACTGCAGGCAGTTACACCCCCATAAGCAGTTATTCAAGCAAGCTGAATTGATAGGTTGATAACTACCATTATAATGCTATCCAGTATTTATTTCTGGATAGCATCTCCAAGGCATCTCCTTTCTAATGAAATAAAACACTTCTGATCTCAACCTACCATTAAGAAATCCTGGTCCGAGTAACTACCGAACTTCAACCACCACCCCATTTAATGCCAATGTTAATTTTACAACCTGCAATGCCCCCAGGATGTGCACAACAGCAGCCTTAATCTTTGGTTAGTGTTGCTTATCTGAAAAACGCCACCGTTTTTAGAATGCTGTAGTCAAAAAACTGACTGAACTGGGCAGTTTACCATTAGAACCCAGGCTGAACTGGAAGAGATGAGCAACAGCTGCCAATTCCCCCCAAACAGCGACACAAAAATAAATATTTGTGTAAGCATGCAGTTTTCTAGGGTTGATTTATATCTTAGAAATGACAACCCCTTTCTTTAAGACAACACTTTGAGACTTTAAAGGTCTTGTTTTTACTGCTTGCAGTGTACTGAGAAGTATGTTTGGGGGAGTAAAATTACCCTTAAGAAACGCTGCGGTACCAGTTGAGACTTTTCCAAGTGACTCTGTAATTATCCCTGCACTTGAACCTTGTGAAATCTTATTTTCCGTAGGTTGGTTTGCACCGGCACTGCTACTGACAATAGAAAAGTAATTGAGGTTTCAGAAGTGAACCAGAGAACCTAATTTAGCCCCAAAGACTTTTATTACTGGTTACGATTTGCAAAAATGAGAAAACACAGCTTGACTTTCAGAACATAATGCAGCTTTGCTCAACTGGCAGTATCTGAAACATCTTTTTTTCCTAATTTGCAGCCACAGATGTCCTCTTTAGTAGAATTCCAGTGGTATTTTTACTAAAATAAGTTCCAATTATTACTAAAATAATTGTCCTCTCTAAGGAATTTTCTTCAAAAAATTCTCTGATGATCAGGCTTTTCCTGGTCTCCATATAAGATGAAAACGCAATGGAAATGAGAGAGGATGGAAGTTGCTGAGGCCAGCTCTGAATTTACAGTTATTCCAAGGTCTCCAGGTATTAAAAACCACTAAACCATGCTAGAGTAAATAGAGGGTGGAAAATGTAATAACTAATTTTATTTTCTGCTTATCTTTTAACCAGAAGATAAAGGTGGGGTGGCTTTTTGGGTGGGTTTGGTTTTTTTTAAAATAATAATAAAATAGAAAAAAAGAGCCAGACTTCTGTAAAACTTCCATGAAATTAGTTTTGTATAAAATAGCTAATCAGAAGATGGCCACATTCCTGTCAGGCTACAAGTTGGAGTGTAACTACCCACACTTGTGCACCTTGCTTTGAAGTACCTCAGAAGCCCTGATCCCTCTTGGTTACTCATTTTTCTGCACTGGAGCATCTCCAGCCACCAGGATAACTGCATCTGGAAGCATTCCAGGTGAAGAACACCCTATTCCCAAGAAAAGATTCTTAAACAAATGCATCTAGCAGGCATCTTTTTCAGCGGCTATTTTCCAATCTTTCCCAACATAGGTAACACTACGCAGTCACAAACATGCATCTGCTGAGGGTGGAGGGCAGGGACCAGCCCAAACTCAAGAGTACACACAGCCCCCGCAAAAGTTGGAATCACAGAATCTTCAGGGTTGGAAAGGACCTCTGAGATCACCAAGTCCAACCATACACACACACACAAAACCCCCCAACAATCTTGTCCACCGGAGCATGCCCTGAAGTGCCACATCTACCCATTTCTTAAGTACCTCCAGGGATGATGACTCCACCATCTCTCCGGGCAGGCTGTTCCAGAGCCTGACCACACTCCTCTCAGGAAAGGAATTCTTCCCAATATCTCATCTAAACTTCCCCTGCCCCAACTTCAGACCGTTTGCTCTGTTCCTGTCATTATTCCCTTGGGAGAAGAGGCCAACCCCCACCTCTCTACACCCTCCTTTCAGGGAGTTGTAGAGGGCAATGAGGTCCCCCCTCAGCCTCCTCTTCTCCAAACTAAACATGCCCAGTTCCTTCAGCCTCTCCTTATAAAACTTATTCTACAAACCCCTCACCAGCTTGGTGGCTCTCCTCTGGACACGCTCCAGCACCTCAATGTCCTTCTTGCAGTGAGGGCCCAAAACTGGACACAGCACTCAAGGTGGGGCCTCACCAGTGCCCAGTCCAGGGCGACAATCACCTCTCGGGCCCTACTCACCAGTCACTGTTCCTCATCCAGGCCAGGATGCTGGTGGCCTTCTTG